>OY755205.1:45634536-45789264 GCA_963576765.1 Draba incana
TGTTTACCCAAGAAGCAGGGTGGTATCGGATTTAAGTCTTTCGAAGACTTTAATCAGGCCCTCTTGGCAAAAAAGATGTGGAGGCTCCATTAGTATCCAAACTCCCTGGCAGCCAGGGTTTCAAAGGGCAGGTATTTTTAGAATATGCATCCTTTTAACACGACGAAACCTAATCGCCCATCCTACGGGTGGCGAAGTATTTGGTCCTCAAAGGCGTTGGTGCTTCAAGGGACCCGCAAACTTATAAGCAATGGGTACGGTACAGCGATTTGGGGGGATAATTGGATTCCAGATACAAACCCACGACCAGCGGTTAGCCGGGGTAACATAGTCAATCCTCAGCTTCGAGTATCGGAGTTAACTCACCAAGAAAGCCGAAAGTGGAATATCCAGGCAATACGAGCCAATGTGCACCTCCAGGATGTTCCAAGAATTTTAAGCATGAGGCTCCCTCCAAGAGTGTCGGAGGATAACTTTTGTTGGCACTATACCAAATCTAGGCTATACTCGGTTAAATCGGGTTATGAGTGATATAACATTGTTTTTATGGTTTTTAAATATGGTTTTTATTATTATATCTACCGGCTTTTATTGGATTTTATGCCTTAAGTGGTAGTTTTAGTGTGTTGTAGTGTTTAGAGTCTTTTGCAGGTCAATTGGAGAAAATGATAAGAAATCGAGATATTGGACAGTTATGCAACGTCAAATGTCAAGCAACCGTTGGAGATATTAAAGACATTAGATTGATCTGAAATTTGGACACAAGAAAGATAATTGAGTCTGCTTTCATCCAGAAGAAGTTTCAAGTCATTTAGATCAACGGTCAAAGAGTTATACCAATTCTCGTGAAAGACATGTCAATCTAGCTAAACCGACAAAAATAAAGGAAAACTTCAGTATTTCCTAATTTGACTTGGTTTAGCTAGGGGTTTTGACCAGCACAAATTTAGACCTATAAATACTCGTTTTTAGCCACTTTAGACAGAGAGCTTTATTTTCTATTGATACTTTGTTTCTGTAATCTACTATTAGGTTTTAAAGTTTTCATAGGATGATGAAAAGTTGTTAGGATTTATTTACTATTGAGATTTCATCATGTTTATTCTTCACCTTGATTGCAATAACTCTGATTTAAGATTGATCACCTTAGATTAGATATATTAGGTTGTTTAGTAGATGCGACAGCATTATTGAATTACCGGAACTGAATCATAGGTGAGCAAAGATTCGATTCGCAACGACAATTGGCTTTGGATCTTTGTGAACAATCGAACCTGATTTTAATGCTTGTTTAGATCAATCTGATTTTGCAACGACAGTTGGTTATCAATGGTAGGGATTTTAATGCTTGTTTAGATCAACCTGATTTTCCACGTTTGCTTAACAAAAGAACAAACTATCATCTGCTAACAAGAGGTGAGACACTAGTGGGCTAGCATAAGCCACTTTGAGGCATGTGATCACACCCCCAGATTCTGCTGCCTTGAGATTGGATATTATTAGGACTTCCGTACAGAGAATAAATAAGTACGGTGATAGGGGATCTCCCTGCCGTAATCCCCTTGAAGGGGTAATGGATCCGTGGGGGTCTCCATTAAGCAGTAAGTGGTAGGTAACCGAGTTCACACTCGGCTTTATCCATGATATCCATTTTGTTTTAGAAACCAATCTTCCGTAGGAGACATTCTAAGAAACTCCACTCAATGCGGTCATAGGCTTTACTCATGTCTATCTTAACCGCCATAAATTCTTTGCGACATTTTGCTTTGGAGACCAGAGCATGGAAGACCGCTTGAGCCACTAAGAGATTATCGGATATCACCCGCCCTGATATAAATGCTGACTGGGTCTGTGAAACCAGCTTCGGCAGGAGCCATTTAAGACGTTGGCATAAGACTTTCGAAGTAATCTTGTAACTAACATTACAAAGACTAATATGTCGAAATTCCTTCATTGCCCGTGGCTTTTCTGTTTTGGGAATAAGACAGATGTTGACCTCATTCATACTAGATTTGATACTCCCCGATGCCATAAATTCCTGAACCATAGCGACAACTTGCAGTCCCAGGATATGCCAAAATTTCTGATAGAAAAGAGCATTCATCCAATCGGGTCCTGGAGTTTTTTCGGGATGGATAGAGAAAACTGCTGCTTTGACCTCTGCCGTTGAGATTAGGCGAATGAGGTTGTCGTTCATCTCAGGTGTAACCGTGCATGGGATATGCCTCAAGGATGTTTCTAAGTCCGAAATGCCCGCCGTGGCAAAATTATCTTCGAAATAGTCCAAGAAGCTACGAATACATTAATTTTGGTTCGCGTATGTAGCTATCAGTTGAAGTATAGTTGTTGTAGCCGAGAATTCTCCCTACGTATACATAATCTCGTACAATGTTGTTGTTTTGTGAAATGGTTCTTTGTACATTCATTATTTATATAAATTATGAAACATTATCTAGCTAACGAATTTCTACGAACTGTTTTTCCTTCTTCTCTTTTTAATGGAAAATGGAAGCTAATGACTTATATTATGTATTGGAAGAAATGATATATATACGAAGGACTCATAACCATTAAAATTGTAAATTAATTATAAAGATTATAACAAACTTGAAAACTTGAGAGGTACAATATTGTTATTTTCCTATCCCTCACGAAAACTTCTTTTAAAAGTGTTGGAGAAAAAGAATATGCTGTTAAAATTTGGACACATGATTTCTTGATTTAGTATAGATGGAAAAAAAAAATTAAGAAAATGTGTGTATATAACTGTACTAATTAAGACACAGAGAGAGATGGGTGAATGGTTAAATTTGGTATTTTATCTACCTAAATGTTTTTTTTTTAACTTTTTCGAAATGATCTTTCTATATAAGTGATCAAATTTCATGTTCACATACAACAATCTCACCATCATTTTATTACTGTTTATACTAAAAAATAAAAAGATGTTTGTGTCGAAAACCAAAATCTCAGTTGTTACCATGATAGTGTTAATTGCGACGAGCTCCGCATCTGTTAGTGCTGAAACCATAGCATTTCTCAATCCCGAAGACTGCTGGAACTCGATCCAAAAGGTTCAAGGTTGCAAGGAGGCTATTGACGGGATTTTTCACTGGAACTTCAGCCACCTTAAAAGGGCTTGTTGTGAGGCACTTGAAGGCCTCTCGAAAAACTGCTGGCCAGTTGTCTTCCCTAGACAGCCCTATGTGCACCTTGCCATCCAAGGCATTTGCTTCTTTCCCTAAAACAATATATTGAACTGTTTCGTTCCATCATATATAATGCTCTAATTAAACAATAAATAAATCATGTGTGTTGTAAAAGATTGTAATATGTACTTTTGAAATTTTGGGCTAACCAATATATATATATATATATAATGAGAATATATTTTACTAATGTCTTCTTCTTCTTAATATTTGAAACATTTATTATATATAGTCAATCCTTCAAAGGATGTCGTTTGTTGTTTTTTTATACGAGATTTCTTGCACAGCAAGCAAGAGAACAGGTATGAACAAAGTCAAAGAAACCTGTTGGACTCTCACCATATATAATTTGATATTTGATTTCAGTGGTAATTTTTTTCTTTCTTTTAAAGGTTTTCCATCTAATGAATGTATCATTTTTTGATTATTTCCATCCAATTGTTTTTTTTTAATATTAATTTTTTGTTAACAAAGACAGCCCAAAATACTATTATATAGCCCTATAAACCAATTGAACCAAACGTTACCCAATCCATAAATGATCCTGTCCAAAAATAGATCTAGGTAAAAGCGAATAGCCATATAAGTTGTTGTGGATCTCATTTACCATTTGTTGACAACCATAAAAATTATTGACTATTTTCTTCACTTTCATTTCAACAGTTAAAATAGTAATTCTAAAGATCTATATAAATTGAGTTCTCCTACAGTACACAAACATTCAAAAAATCCAAAAAAAAATATAAAACTAATATTTTCTCTCTTCTATTTCTCTAAGTATAAAATGGCAAGAATTTCATTAGCGGTATATCTAATGTTATTAGTTGCATTAAGCACTGTCTATGAAACACAAGGGATGTTCTCAGTACCCAGTTACTTGAAGAATTTCCCCAAACAGGGCAAAGACTTTGAGCCTTTCGCTTACAAAGGTACGTCGGACTTCATGAGTGACCTAGAGGATAAGTGTCCTCAAACCGCAGAATTCAAGAATTTCTTTGTGAAGCTGAAGGATTACATGGACAGCTTCAGTTCGACATCCCCCGGGTCAAAAGACATCCAACTCGAGCTGTCAATAAAATCTTAGGAGCTCTACAGAGCTATGGCCGCTTTCAATTTAACTAAAGGAGGAACATTAGTAAGTATTAGTTACACGTTAGCATTCATATGGTATACCAGAATGTGTTTTAAGTTTAAAAGGATTGTGTTGTTTGTATTTCTGGCAATAAAATAGGAGGATTCTTGGAGGCTGGTGAATGGCTTGGTGTGGATGGGAAAAGGTTTGGTTGATATGAAGAAGAGTGGTCCCAAGGAGATAACTTTTGAACAAAGAAAAGAACTTATCGGATCTATGATGAAATGGACTCGAGGGATTGGTTTATTCGTGAAGAAGGCCTCTGAGAATAAAGGACAATCTATTGATTTATCATCTTTTGGAATTGACTATGACACCAAAGTATCTTCTCCTTCTAAAAGAGGTCTCTATGAAACACAAGGAACCTTCATATTACCCCAGTACTTGAAGAATCTTCCCAAACTAGGCAAAGATTTCGAGCCTTTCGCTTACAAAGGTATGTTGGATTTCTTGAATGGCTTGGAGGCTAAGTGTCCCAGGACAACAGAGTTCAAAGATTTATTTGCAAAGCTGGAGGACTACATGTCCTGCTACAATTCGGCATCATCCGGATCGAAAGACATCATGGTTGAAATGTCAATTAAATCTGAGAATCTCTTCAGGGCTATGTATGCATTGGATGGTATTAAAACCGGAACATCAGTAAGTTTTAACATTCATATGGTATAGTGTACGAGCATGTTTGTATCGACTCATATAAGATTATTTATGTTTTTGGCTATAGGTGGATTCGTGGAGGATGGTGGAAGGTTTGTTGTCAATGGGAAAAGATTTGGTTGAGATGAAGAAGCACGGTTCGAAGGAGATAACTTTTGAACAAAGGAAAGACTTGGTCGGGACTATGATGAAATGGGCTCGAGCTATCGGTATCTATGTCAAGACGGCTTCTGAGAAGAAAGGACATTCTATTGATTTATCATCTTTTGGAATTGATTATGACAACCATGCATCTTCTCCTTTCAAAGGAGCTAGCGGAGAGCTGTAGAAAAAAAACCTTTGCAGCATCAACATTTTTATCTCCCCATATGTAAATATTAAATAAAATTAAGAACCACTTACGATCCCAAATTGGATACGTGTAAAAATTTTGAAATTTTATGTGAAATATAATCCCAATAATTTGTTTCTTATGATTAAGTACTTACATAACTACGATTATCTCGTTTTCAATTTCATCATCAATAATAAAAATTGTAGTCGCAATTTGTGCTTTTTTGCATATAAATAGTAGGCTATTAGCATTCATCTTATAATGATGACGGAGATTGTTAACATTATGGTAGAATGAATATGTATGTAAAAAATAACAAAAATGATTATTGTTGTTTAAACCAATCAATTAGAAATGATTACATTTCAATTCACCAAAAAAAAAAGAAATCATTCCATTTCTTGAAACAATTGCTTCATCCGAACAGAAACATAAAGGAGAGTAAGCTTTCTTACCATCTCCACCAGTAACTGGATTTATGCCAGGCATACAACAATCAGTAGAAACTCGATAAATTAATATTCGATAAACTAATAACTCTCGACAAAAATCAATAACCCAACTAATAATATATTACTAGTTTTTAACTCCAATGTATACCAACATGTAGACCACAAACTGGCCAAAAACATAGTAGCAATTCTTAAGAGTCGTAATCTATCACAGTACCCCGAATTTGTCGCTGCCCGTGTCCTAACACTTGTGATGAGGGTTCATATATCACCGGAACATTCTGTGGGACCTGCATCTCTGACGAGTGTCCAGAGATGCACATTGAGCCTGACCCGTCTTGTTGCCAGTACACTTCCACCATTATTCCTCGGGGATTCTCTGCGTTTTCTGTAAAAGATGCAAAGATATGAATAAGTTCTTCTTATTGATCATTGACGGCTACACATGTGTATATATACAAGACATATTAACCCTAAACATTTACTTGACTCCCAAGCTAATCATACAACTCGATATACACACAAGGCCCATGAGCCTAATACAAACCAACCCTCTAATACTCCCCCTCAAGTTGGAGTGTGGAGATCCGAAACACCCAACTTGGATAGTAAATGCTGAAATGGAGCTCTTCCCAATGACTTCGTTAGAATATCTGCAACCTGATCCTTCGTACGTATGTGCTCAGTGGTTATAACTCCGGCTTGAACAGCGTCACGCACAGCATGACAATCTCTCTCTATATGCTTGGTACGCTCATGAAATACCGGATTAGCAGCTTTATGTATTGCTGCCTTACTATCACAGAATAAACGTGTTGGTGTTGTCTGGTCCACGCCCAAATCAGCTAACAATCGGCGAAGCCATTGAATTTCCCTTAACGCAGTTGCCATAGACCTATATTCTGCTTCGGCCGAGGAGTGAGCAACCATCTTCTGCTTCTTTGTTTTCCAAGCAATAGGAGAACCGCCGAACATGACTACAAACACACTTAGGGATCGTCTTGTTAAGGGACAAGAACCCCAATCTGAATCACAATAAACTATTAGAGACAAATCCGAAGTGGATGTAAGAAGAATGCCTTGACCTGGTGATATGTTAGGTTTTTAGCCTAATTTACCCATGGTTTTGTGTTGCATTTCTTGTCTTTTTGTTTCCTTTTGATGTCTTTTCAGATTCTAAAGTGCTTTGGAGCACAATTTGGAGCTGCTGGAACTCTATGAAGAAAAGGAGAAGAATTGGAGCAAAAAGAGGAGTTTTCAATCCACCGAGCACCCGCTCGGTCCGAGCGAGCACCTGCTCGCACCAAGACACCAGAACCTAAACCTAATAAAGCTGTGGCCGCCGAGTTCATCTGATGGCCCACACGATCCCCAGGAGTTAATGAGTCAACATCAATCCCTTTTCATTAGGGAGATGATTGATTTTAATCATAAATGGGATTTCTACTTACTTTCCTTCTTTTGTTTAAAAGAGTATCTTTTGTTTTTAATGCTTTTCCTTGTATTTTAAGAGAATGATTTCTGATCAGAGAGGATCATCCTTGTATCACGAAATATTCAATAGACTTGGAGTTTTTCTTCTTACGTTTTGAATAAAAGTATTTTATTTCTTCAATTGTTCTTCATCATCCGAATCATTACTTTCACCATTGGAGTTCCTTGTTCATTTCCGAATCATCATCCAATAATCATCTAGAGAAGAATTCTAAACCCCTTTTTCATTCTCCATTTTCCATTATGAATTCTTATCTATTGATTGTTGCGTTTGATTTGACCATGTCCGAGTAGTTTCATAACTAAGTTGGGATGTTTTCAATGGTGATCTAGGGTCTTTGTTGGTTGAGCCAAATAGGGAATTCTTATGTCTTCATCTCTAGGAAGTCTCAATGCTTAGGCTAAATTGATCACTTAGTCTATGATCTCTAGGTTTAATCTATTCACCAAAAATGATATAGGTTGCTAGAATTACCTTTGATGAGCATTTGGTGGTAACCAAAACACCATTGATCGTTCCCATTGAATGTGAACATATTGAACCATTGCATTAAGGCTTGTTTACTTCATTACTAAATTCACTCGAAAGTGTAGGTATTTAGGCTGTAGACAAAGGTATTGACACATCGCCAAAAGCGGGGCAATACATATTTATGTTTGAGTTCTAGACCGCATTTAAATAGACCCTGAATAGAAGCTCAACCCAAGTACCCGAAATCACCAAAGAATCATCTCGGCTTTGTGCCTTTTATCATTGTTTAATTACCGATTTTTATTCCAAGCACCTGCTCATTTACATTGAGCACCTGCTCACGTCAGTTTACAACTCATTTAATTTATCTTAGCTTTATTTGAAATCTATAGATTCATAGTGTAACCTTGGTCTCTGTGGATTCGATACCTTATATACTACTGCTTTTGCCTGTGCACTTGCAGCATTATTTTGGGTTAAAACTCGAGACTATCAAGTTTTTGGCGCCGTTGCCGGGGACCAATAGCGTTACCTTTGAATTTTGGTTTTATTTATAGTCTAAGAATTTTGCTAATTTTGTTTTTTGTTTTTGTTTTTGTTATGTTTCAGGTGTATGACCAGTAGAAGAACGAGGAGAAATCTGAACGAAGATCTAGTCAGTCATACGAACGAAGAGTTAGCTCGTCTCGAACGCCAGAATCGCCGCCGAGCACCTGCTCAAACCGATCGAGCACCTGCTCGCACAGAAAACATGGCAGATCAGGAAGCTATGAATGCTCAGTTACAGATTTTGAGAGATCAAATCACCCAGTTGCAAAGGCAACAGCCGCGGGGTCAGCCAACCATAGGGGATTCGGATAATCCCCATGCGTTTTATCAAAACCGTTCGGCCATTGTCATTCCGACCATTCAGAGACAAGATTACGAGGTCAAGGCTCAGTTAATTTCATTGGTAAAGCAGCATCTATTCCATGGTCTACCCGCTGAAATACCAATGGACCACATAGAGAATTTCGAGGAAATTTGTAGTACTACGGGTTCTAATGGGGTTCCAACCGAGTTCTTGAAGTGTAAGTTGTTCCCGTTCTCTTTCGCGGACAAGGCACAAAGATGGTTAAAGTCACTGCCGGCTGGTTCATTGAAGACTTGGGATGAGGCTAGATCCGCGTTCTTGGATCATTTTTACACGAAGTCCAAAACGGCCGCTTTAAGGAACAAGATTGCATCCTTTCAACAACACTCCGGAGAAGCTTTTTTGGAGAAGCTTGGGAAAGACTCAAGGAGTACAAGAGGGAGTGTCCTCATCACGGTTTCAAGGATGAGCAAATCTTGAACATATTCTACGATGGAGTCGATTGGGATTACCGTAATGCTTTGAATGCCGCAAGTAATGGAGACTTCATGACCAAGACTAAGGAAGGTGCATTTGAGCTCATCGAAAACCTTGCCTCAAGCTCCAACAACAAGGCTCCCGAGTACGATAGAACCAAGAAGGTCAATAGTGTGGACTCTCAAAAGATCGATGAATTAACCGCGAAAGTGAACTTGCTTCTACGAGAGACTCAAAGGCCGGTTAAGTTCATGGAAGAAGATGGGGCTGCCCCTAATGCTCAAGAGTTTGTGGAAGATCGAGAAGATGGTTTAGAAGAGGTCAACTATGTGAATGGCCAAGGGTACCAAAACCGAGGGTTTAACCCCAACTACCGAAGCCATCCAAACCTCTCCTACCGCAACACCAACGTGGAAAACCCCCAAGACCAAGTCTATCCGCAACAAGGGGGTACAAATCAGAAGTTCTACTCCAACAACACTCAAGGGAAGCAAATTGTGCCCAACCAAAATCAGAACCGGTTTCAAGCAACAAACCAACAACAACCCGTTTCCGCGCCTCAATCCCAACAAGATGATTTGAAAGGTCTCATTCATCAAGTCTTGGCCAACCAACAGCAGACGTCAACCGAGCTGGGCAGTAAGATGGACAACATGTACAAGGATCTCCATGCAAAGTATGAGGCCGTGACCGCACATGTAAAGAAGTTGGATACACAAGTAGCTCAAACCGCCGAGGCTATTCAAAGACCGGTTGGTGCTCTTCCTGGCCGTGGTGAAGTGAACCCTAGGAAGGAGTATTCGCCATGCAATGCTGTTGAGTTAAGAAGCGGAAGAGTGTTGGCACAACCTACGGCCACAACCTCTCAAGTTAAGGCCAAGGAGAAAGTTGTTGAGCAACCGGCACAAGAGGATGATTTGGCAGAGAATGTGATGCATGAGGAGGCTGGTTCTAGCTCAGAAACCACAACAGCTACTATTCCGATCAATCTGGAGAAAACACCCCAGCGAGCACCTGCTCAGCCGATCGAGCACCTGCTCACTCAGAATGTTCCCGCGAAATTTCCAGAAGCTCAGACCGAGAGAGTCTATGTGCCTAAGATACCCTACCCAGTGCCTCCCAAGAGATCTAAGAAGGATTTGGAGGATGCTAAGTGTAAGGAAATGATTAAAGGCTTGGAGGTAAAGCTTCCTTTATCCGATGCGGTCCAAATGGTACCTTCTCTCAAACGGTACATGAAGGAGCTAATTTCTGGAAAAGTTGTGGAAGAGGAGAGTGTGATGATGGTTTCCAAAGAATGTAGTGCAATACTTCAGAGTAAGGTGTTGACTAAGAAAGGCGATCCCGGGAGGTTTGTGATTTCGGTAAAAATTGGGCCATGCACGTTCGCATGCTCACTGGTTGACTTGGGTTCAAGTGTTAATTTAATGCCTTATTCCGTTGCTAAACGTTTAGGTTTTACCGATTTCAAACCAACTAAGATCTCCTTGATTTTTGCAGATAGATCCACTAAACTGCCTGTAGGTATAATCGAGGATTTACACGTCCGCATAGGGGACACTCTAATCCCAACCGATTTCGTGGTTCTAGAGCTCGATGAAGAACCAAAGGACCCACTGATTTTGGGGAGATCATTCCTAAACACGGCGCGTGCAATCATCGATGTTGAACAAGGTATAGTCGACCTCCGTCTCGGAGACATGGTGGTACGGTTCGAGATGAGTAAGATGCTCAAGAGGCCGATGATAGATGGGCAAACCTTCGTGATCCACGATGACTCCGAGATGTCGGAAGATGTGGTTGAAGAGATCCTAGCAAAGGACTCTCTCGAAGTTGCATTGACAAAAGCCGAAAGTGAACACGGATTTCTAAGTGAAGACACCCAAGGATTTGCCAAGTTTCTGGATTCCAACACCAGAATAGAGAAAGAAGATGAGTTCCAGAGTCTGACCGAGGGCACAGAAAACGATGTTCTGCCAGATTCCCAGCGAGCACCTGCTCGCTCCGACCGAGCACCTGCTCGGACCGAAAACCAGAACATCACCGGATCATGGAGCGAGCTGAAAGCTCCAAAGGTAGAGTTAAAAACCCTCCCAGCGGGGCTCAGGTATGCATTTCTAGGTCCTAACTCTACATATCCTGTTATAGTGAATGCAGAATTGAATAATGTTGAGATCACTTTGCTTTTGTGTGAGTTAAGGAAATATAGAAAGGCCTTGGGATATTCGTTAGATGATATAACCGGTATATCTCCCGACTTATGCATGCACCGAATTAATCTAGAGGATGAATCGATGACTTCTATAGAACATCAGAGACGGTTAAACCCGAATCTAAAGGATATTGTAAAGAAAGAGATAATGAAACTTCTAGAAGCTGGTGTGATCTATGCTATATCTGATAGCAAATGGGTAAGTCCGGTGCATGTTGTACCTAAGAAGGGAGGTATCACGGTAATTAGGAATGAGAAAAACGAATTGATTCCAACTAGAACGGTAACGGGTCATAGAATGTGCATAGACTATAGGAAATTGAATGCTGCTACTCGCAAAGATCATTTTCCTTTGCCTTTTATTGATCAAATGCTTGAACGTCTTGCTAATCACCCTTACTACTGTTTTCTAGATGGTTACTCAGGATTTTTTCAGATACCCATCCATCCCGATGATCAGGAAAAGACAACGTTCACATGTCCATACGGCACATTCGCATACCGCCGGATGCCATTTGGTTTGTGCAACGCCCCAGCGACTTTCCAACGTTGTATGATGTCCATTTTTACTGATTTAATTGAAGATATTATGGAAGTATTTATGGATGACTTTTCTGTGTATGGGAGTTCTTTTTCTGTTTGTTTGTCTAATTTGTGCAGAGTATTACAAAGATGCGAGGAGAAGCATCTAGTGCTGAATTGGGAAAAGTGCCATTTTATGGTCAGGAATGGGATAGTACTTGGGCACCGGATTTCAGAGAAAGGGATAGAGGTTGACAAGGCTAAGATAGAGGTCATGATGAGTTTACAACCGCCTACTACGGTCAAAGGAATCCGAAGCTTTCTAGGCCATGCCGGGTTCTACCGTCGTTTCATCAAAGACTTCTCCAACATTGCTAGGCCTCTCACTAGATTGCTGTGTAAGGAAGTCAAGTTCGACTTTGATAGAGAGTGTTTGGCTGCGTTTCATACTATCAAGGGTGCCTTGGTTAGTGCACCAATAGTCCAACCACCGGATTGGGACTTACCGTTTGAGATTATGACGGATGCGAGTGATTTTGCTGTGGGGGCTGTTCTTGGTCAAAGGAAGGACAAGAAGCTCCATGTAATATATTATGCTAGCCGGACGATGGATGATGCTCAATGTCGGTATGCAACCACCGAAAAGGAGTTATTGGCGATTGTCTTCGCCTTTGAGAAGTTTAGATCATACCTCGTCGGTTCTAAGGTAATTGTTCACACCGATCATGCTGCGTTGAAGTACTTGCTGACCAAGAAAGATGCCAAGCCTAGGCTATTGAGATGGATACTTTTGCTTCAAGAGTTTGATTTAGAGATCAAGGATAAGAAAGGATCCGAGAATGGGGTTGCTGATCATTTGAGTAGGCTTCAAGTTGAGGATGAGACACCTATGGAGGATAGTCTGCCAGATGAGCAAATTTATTCGATCTGCGAAAAATTTCCAGAAGCTGAGCGAGCACCTGCTCGGACTGACCGAGCACCTGCTCGGACTGACCGAGCACCTGCTCGGAAGATTTTTTGTGGAATTATCCAGAATGCCCAACCTTCGATTTTCCCTTGGTTCGGTGACTTTGCTAACTACTTGGCAGCCGATAAGGTTCCGGAAAACCTAACGGGAAGCCAAAAGAAGAAGTTTTTCCGAGATGTTAGACGATACTATTGGGACGAGCCGTACTTGTACAAGCAATGCTCGGATGGGCTGTATAGAAGATGTGTTTCGGAGGAGGAAATCCCTGGGATCTTGCACCATTGTCACGGTTCATCTTATGCCGGACACTTTGCCACATTCAAGACGGTTACAAAAGTGCTACAAGCGGGTCTTTGGTGGCCAACGATGTTCAAGGATACGAATAGGTTTGTTGCTCGATGTAACGCGTGTCAAAGGCAAGGGAACATCAGCAAGCGCAATGAGATGCCTCAAAATTTCATCTTAGAAGTAGAGGTTTTCGATGTTTGGGGTATAGACTTCATGGGACTGTTCCCTTCCTCCTATAAGAACAAGTACATACTTGTAGCCGTTGACTATGTTTCCAAGTGGGTCGAAGCACAAGCTAGCCCGACTTGTGATGCTGCGATAGTTACCAAGTTGCTCAAGACGGTGATTTTCCCTAGGTTTGGAATTCCGAGAGTTGTGATAAGTGATGGAGGTTCACACTTCATTAACAAGGTTTTTGAGAACTTGTTAAGGAAGAATGGAGTCACACATAAGGTAGCCTCTCCTTATCATCCTCAAACTAGTGGACAAGTAGAGGTCTCCAATAGAGAGATAAAGAGTATCTTGCAAAAAACAGTTGGTACAACGCGTAAGGATTGGGCGAATAAGCTAGATGACGCTTTGTGGGCATATAGGACAACATATAAGACTCCGTTGGGGACAACGCCATTTCATTTGGTGTATGGGAAGGCATGTTACTTGCCGGTAGAATTGGAATACAAGGCGGCATGGGCTGTCAAGCGACTTAATTATGACATCCTTAGTGCATCCGAGAGGAGATCCATGCAGCTGCATGAGTTGGAAGAAATTAGGCATCTCGCCTATGACAATTCCCGAATCTACAAAGAACGGACCAAAGCTTACCACGACAAGAAGATTATCCCTCGAAACTTTGCTCCTAACGATCAAGTTTTATTGTTTAACTCTCGTTTTAAGTTATTTCCAGGGAAGCTAAAGTCGAGATGGAGTGGTCCGTTCACCATCAAAGAGGTGAAACCATACGGGGCCGTAGTGTTGCTAGACACTAAAGGAGGTGATTTTGTTGTTAATGGTCAACGTCTCAAGCCATACCTTGCGGATACATACGTGGGAGAAGTTGAATCAGTCACTTTTAGTGACCCTCCTCGAGCCTAAAGGGTTTCCAAAGTCGAGCTAACGACTTAAAACAAGCGCTTGGTGGGAGGCAACCCACCGGTAAGGATTTTTGTATAAATTTTGAATTTTAATTCCTTTTATTACTAACATTTCACTTGTGATTTCAGTAATTACATTCTGCGAAAAAGTGTAAAATTGCACCGAGCACCTGCTCGGAAGGAGCGAGCACCTGCTCGAAACCAAAACGCAGCAATTCTCTCAGATTAGCAGAACACAAAAAAATAAAAATAATAAAAAATAATAAAAAAAAAATATAAAAGAAAAAGAAAAACAGAAAAAGATTTGATTTATTTCTTCTTTCCTTTTTATTTTATTTACTTTTATTTTCTTCTTTATTTCCTTTTCAATTTTTCCCAAAAACCCTAACCACTCATTTTTCTTCCTTTTTGCAGATAAAGACAACTTTTTGGTCTCCTCCTCTTCCCCAAAACTGCCGAGCATCACCACTCCCCCATCTCCCTTGAGAACCGCAACTCTCCATTAACTCAACCTCCATAAATCCCCATCTCTACCACTCTCCAAGACCAACCACTCACCATAACTCTCTATCACCGGAGACCACTCAAACTCTCAAGCTCCCAAACCGCTCAATTCTCTCTCAATCTTTCAACCTCTCTCCGCCTCTTCTCATTCACCATGGCTCCAAAAATCAAGTTCTCCAACAAGGAAAAAGGCAAGGGTAAGGCCTCTACCTCCGCAACCGCTTCTCCACTCACCTTTCCATGGCCTAGACCGGAAGGCGAACCGTTTGAAATTGACCGAGCCGGACTCCCAATGTCCTCACCAGACTCTTGGGACGAAATCGACGCCTTCTACTACAACCAACTCCTCCAAGTTGACCTCGAACCTACTCGGTTCATGTGCGATAGAACATTGGTCGAACTTGGTCTTCAACAACAAGTGAGGAGCATACTCTACAATGCTCGTTGCATGGCCTTTGCTCTAGAGGAAGATGTGCTCTATCCCGATCTCACTAGGCAATGCCTAGCAACCGCCACTCTCTCATACGCAAACCCCAACAAGCCTTCATTCGAGGAGGCCACATTCTCTTTCTTTGCTGGAGGAAAGAGGTACGCTATCTCCATGCTCGATTTTTGCATAGCGTATGGGTTCTATGAGACGGACACGAAGCTATCGAGTCCGAAGAGATTCCAAGAAGCCAAGACCTTTTGGGGACTAATCGCTTCGGGTGACTACTCCTCAAACTCGGCGAGCCAAAACCGCCTTCGCCACCCCGCACACCGTATCGTGGCAAGGATATTGAGCAACATGCTCTTTGGAAGACCCGTAGGTAACAAAGTTCACACCGATGAATTATTGTTGTTACTGTTGGGTTGTGGTCCTATTGTAGGTGACGGAGACTCGAGCCAATTTGAGAAATACCGATCCAACTTGGGTATACGTTTCGCGGAGATGATTTGTGCGATCAAAGATAACACAACCGCAACAAACAAAGGACCAAGGACGGAGCATATTGGAAGCTTGCTCACACCGCTATTCCGCAATTTAAGGGTGGATCTTTCTCCATATTCCTACGTCCCGGAGATGAAGCGCATTGATATGGAGCACCTGCTCAATTCCAAGATCATCATCAAGCCGAGCGCATACCAATTCCTAACTGCCAATGGAGAAGCCCAATACATTCAGCTTCCTAACTTAGCCATCACACGGTTTTCCTCCATGGATGATCTCGCGTTTCAGCCACCCGCGGAGTACCTTGTCCCACATCCGAGTCAAGCCTTTTCTGCTGCCCGTCTTAGTACTTCTCGTCGAAGCACATCTAGGCAGCGACACCATGTCTCCGAGGACGTTGGTCCATCGGTCCCGCGCCTTACTCTGCCTAGCTACGACACTGCTTCTCAAAGTGAGTTTGATCTTCCTCCTATTTCTGACGATGCTGAGGATGCCGAGTACAGGAAGTGGATGATCCAATCCACAAAGAAGAACAACAGTATCATGCAGAGGATCATGCAGGCGCTCTCCAAAGGCTGCTGCCAAGCTCCACCACCCCAGACCGAACGAGCACCTGCTCGTTCCCATTCGAGCACCTGCTCGGGTCAGCCAGCCAGAAGGAAGCGGAGAACAGCTGATGACGAGGACGACCTTTCTTCCAGGTGATATCCACTTTCACCCTACTATTTCCATTGTTTATATCACATTTGTTTCTATTTTGTTTTTATTTTGTTTTTGATTTGAACTTGTTTTTAGTCTACTCTTTCGGTACTTTTCTTTCACCTAGACGGTGAAAGTTAAGTCCGGGGGAGTGGATTAATGTTTTAATTGTTTTTGCTTTGAGTCTTTTGCACTTATAAAAAAAAAAAACAAAAAAAAAAACAAAAAAAAAAAAATATATAGTTTCTCATGGCATAAACATTTTTATTATCTTTTTCATGCTAGGATCGAGTATAGAGCATTCTAGGATTGCATTTGCATAGGGAGCAATGATGAAATTTCCTTGTAAAGATTCATTTTAGGATTCCATGATATGCCCTCATTAGAACTTTTTCGATGCATTAACAATCATGAATTAGAGGCTCATCCATACTTGAATCTTATTTCTTTGAAAATCCCAACTCAATTGAAACTTGCATGATCTAGATTCAACTCTATCAACTTGAACTTAAACTTGATTAATTCTTCTCACTTTTGGACTTTGAATCATAACTATGGATAAACACCTTACATTCAAATCATGTTTGCCTAATTTTTACCACTCTTATCTTGATTTGAATGGCTATCCCGATCTAAGTTCATCTTTTAGATGAGGATAGTACCACACCTTTAAACCCGACCATTTCATTCAAACCCTTGCATTTATTCTTTGAGTGAGGCCTTTTTCTTTGTGTTGCATTGGTAAAATCTTGCAAGCATTAGAGACGACAAGGCAAAGTTTCCATTAGGCTAGTTTCTTGAGTTTAAGACTAGTCTTAGGTGGGGTATGAAACCGATTTGGTTAAGCGTTTACTTGATTATCTTTGGGTTTGTGGTTAAGTGTGAAAAGAAAGAAAGAAGAAAGGATGAGTTCTAGGGAATAAGTTTGAAAAGAAAAGTATATAGCTCTAAGTGTTTAAAAGAAAAATGATAGCTTAGCATTCTCTTAGAATAAATCAAAAGAAGAAAAATGTGTTAGAGAATGCTAGGATAGAAAGAGCTAAAGTTAAGAAAAGAAATTCCCTAGGATTCGGAAATTCTAAAGAAGAAAGAGGAAGTTTGAAAGGTTTAGCCGAAATCGGCTAGTGGTTTAACAAATGGGTAGTGAGAAAAGAGAGATGAAAGATTGCAACAATGGGGTTATGGGGTAGAACTTTGGATTCCGA
Source organism: Draba incana (assembly GCA_963576765.1). Taxonomy (NCBI): domain Eukaryota; kingdom Viridiplantae; phylum Streptophyta; class Magnoliopsida; order Brassicales; family Brassicaceae; genus Draba; species Draba incana. The sequence continues at coordinate 45,652,036 of OY755205.1, forward strand.
GCCTTGTATGCATCAATTGTCTCTTTTCTTTCTTGCTTTTGCTAAATGTAACACTTGCATTTGAGAGTTAGTCACCAAAAAGAATTCGGACAGCCTCTTTACATCATCTAAAAGCCTTCTTCTACCGAGCCAAATGGTATTGATTCATTGTCCAATTGTGAGACCGCACCAAACACATTAATGAATGTTAAAGAGTTGAGTTTAGTTGATTGCATGCTTTCTTTTGAGTCTAAGGATTTGGAGTAATTATTTTGATAAGAGATGAGTATGGCGAAAGCTTCTTGAGTAAGATTTGTTGTGCATCGCATTAGTTCTCTTTAGGACATTTTGTTGAACCCTTCGATGTTTCTTTTGGATTTGAGCTCCCACCTTCAAACACTTCTCCGGATTTCTCTCTTCTTGTTTGCTTGCGGACAAGCAAAAGGCAAGTCCGGGGGAGTTGATATGTTAGGTTTTTAGCCTAATTTACCCATGGTTTTGTGTTGCATTTCTTGTCTTTTTGTTTCCTTTTGATGTCTTTTCAGATTCTAAAGTGCTTTGGAGCACAATTTGGAGCTGCTGGAACTCTATGAAGAAAAGGAGAAGAATTGGAGCAAAAAGAGGAGTTTTCAATCCACCGAGCACCCGCTCGGTCCGAGCGAGCACCTGCTCGCACCAAGACACCAGAACCTAAACCTAATAAAGCTGTGGCCGCCGAGTTCATCTGATGGCCCACACGATCCCCAGGAGTTAATGAGTCAACATCAATCCCTTTTCATTAGGGAGATGATTGATTTTAATCATAAATGGGATTTCTACTTACTTTCCTTCTTTTGTTTAAAAGAGTATCTTTTGTTTTTAATGCTTTTCCTTGTATTTTAAGAGAATGATTTCTGATCAGAGAGGATCATCCTTGTATCACGAAATATTCAATAGACTTGGAGTTTTTCTTCTTACGTTTTGAATAAAAGTATTTTATTTCTTCAATTGTTCTTCATCATCCGAATCATTACTTTCACCATTGGAGTTCCTTGTTCATTTCCGAATCATCATCCAATAATCATCTAGAGAAGAATTCTAAACCCCTTTTTCATTCTCCATTTTCCATTATGAATTCTTATCTATTGATTGTTGCGTTTGATTTGACCATGTCCGAGTAGTTTCATAACTAAGTTGGGATGTTTTCAATGGTGATCTAGGGTCTTTGTTGGTTGAGCCAAATAGGGAATTCTTATGTCTTCATCTCTAGGAAGTCTCAATGCTTAGGCTAAATTGATCACTTAGTCTATGATCTCTAGGTTTAATCTATTCACCAAAAATGATATAGGTTGCTAGAATTACCTTTGATGAGCATTCGGTGGTAACCAAAACACCATTGATCGTTCCCATTGAATGTGAACATATTGAACCATTGCATTAAGGCTTGTTTACTTCATTACTAAATCCACTCGAAAGTGTAGGTATTTAGGCTGTAGACAAAGGTATTGATACATCGCCAAAAGCGGGGCAATACATATTTATGTTTGAGTTCTAGACCGCATTTAAATAGACCCTGAATAGAAGCTCAACCCAAGTACCCGAAATCACCAAAGAATCATCTCGGCTTAGTGCCTTTTATCATTGTTTAATTACCGATTTTTATTCCAAGCACCTGCTCATTTACATTGAGCACCTGCTCACGTCAGTTTACAACTCATTTAATTTATCTTAGCTTTATTTGAAATCTATAGATTCATAGTGTAACCTTGGTCTCTGTGGATTCGATACCTTATATACTACTGCTTTTGCCTGTGCACTTGCAGCATTATTTTGGGTTAAAACTCGAGACTATCACCTGGAGAGCCTTTTAAGAAGCGAACAACCCGAAGAGCAGCATCCAAATGAGCTTCGTTTGGAGCCTTCTTGAATTGTGACAAGAGATGAATTGAATAACACAACTCCGGTCTTGTGTTAAGAAGATAAATCAACCTCCCCATTAACCTTCGATACTTCTTTGGGTCTTGGAGTAATGGACTCTTTATTGTTGCCAATTGATGATTTTGTTCAAGAGGCATCACGGCTGGTTTGGAACCGAGATTACCAGTTTCCGCAATAATGTCGAGCGCATACTTGCGTTGAGACAAAAAAAATCCTTCCGGTCCGCGACTGACTTCTATACCCAAAAAATACTTGACTCGACCCAAATCCTTCATAGCAAAACATTTGCTCAAATACTCCTTGAACTTCTGAACCATGTAGTTGTCATTACCAGTAATTAAAAGATCATCAACATATATCAACACCCGAATCTCCATTCCTTTACGCGTGTAAAAGAACAAAGAGTAATCATCATAAGACTGAACGAACCCAAATTTAAGCAAAGCATCAGACAATTTCTTGAACCAGCATCGAGGAGCTTGCTTAAGACCATATAGGGACTTTTTGAGATGACAGACCTTGCCTGGATGTTTATGACGAAAACCTGGCGGAAGCTTCATATAAACCTCTTCATCTAAATCACCATGAAGGAACGCGTTCTGAACATCCATTTGATAAACCTCCCATTGTTTGGACGCAGCTAGACGAAGGATAGTACGGACAGTCGTCATCTTTACTACTGGAGCAAAGGTTTCATTGTAGTCTTCTCCTTCAATTTGATCATTACCTTGCACAACCAGACGTGCCTTGTACCTCTCAATTGTCCCATCTGCTAGATGCTTGATTCGGTAAACCCATTGACTACCGAGAGCCTCCTTTCCCGGTGGAAGTGTTGTTATATCCCATGTATCATGATCTTCAAGTGCCACCACCTCAGTCCCCATTTCATCATCCCACACTTTGATTCCCACAGCTTGTTTAAAGTGTTTAGGTTCCTCGTTGGATGTGATAGCTGTGAGGAACGCTTTATGCGTAGGAGAAAAAATTTCGTCAGATATAAATTGTGTTAATGGATACAAAGATGTACCTTGGACCGTGGAGGATTGATTGATGGAGCTGGGTGAAGCGTGATGGGGGTCTTGAGAAGAGATTGCATTATACGTAACAAAGTCTTTAAGACAAACTGACTGAGTTTTCTCACAGAGACCACGACCAAGTGGTTCCGGCTGAATGACCTCCGGAAGTGTATCAATGATATTATTGGGGCTGATTACGGTCTCTGGTTCATGAACCGTGACGTCTTCTGGTTCAGAATCAGAGATGTGATGATCTTGTACCGTGTTTTCAACAATTAGAGGGACAGTGGACTCGTCACTCCCCCTTACTAAAGACTCGGTATTTGGAGAAAGCACCCAATCATCATCACTTTCAATAGCAGCAACTGGAGAAGATGGTGAAGACGATGACACGGTAGAGTAAGGGAACACTTTTTCCTGAAACACTACATCTCGTGACACTACAAATTGATTACTCTCAATATCATATACTTTCCATCCTTTCTTGCCCAACGGATAACCCAAGAAAACACAGCGACGACTCCGTTCACCAAATTTGTCTTTGTCTCTTGAGGCACGATGTGTGTAACACTCACAACCAAAGACTCGCAGCTGATCATAAGATGGTTTAACGCCATGTAAAAACTCATATGGAGACTTTGCTTTATGAATTGCAGATGGTGTCCTATTGATGACATAGGCCGCAGTGAGTATGGCTTCGCCCCAAAATTTAACCGGTAAATGTGCTTGAAACAACTTGGCACGAGAGACATTAAGAATGTGTCGGTGCTTCCTTTCAACTCGTCCATTTTGTTGAGGTGTCGCGACACATGAAGTTTGATGAACTATTCATTTTTCTCTAAAGAATGATGACATGCACATAAACTCTGTGCCATTGTCACTTCGGACTACTTTAACCTGTTTGTTGAATTGTCGTTCAGCATAAGAGAGAAAGTTGCGTAACAAGTTGCTCACTTCTGATTTTTCTAGCATCAGAAAAGTCCAAACCGCACGAGTAAAGTCATCAACAATTGTTAAGAAATATCGAGCACCAGTAGAAGAAGGAATGCGGTATGGACCCCATACGTCACAATGAATAAGTGAAAAGCATTCTTTAGATTTAGTAACACTGTCTGAAAACACCTCTCTAGTCTGCTTTGCTCTAAAACACACATCACATGAACCAGAACAAGCAGATTTTGAGCAACTAGAAAACATTGGTAAAGAAGAAAGCACTGAAAAAGACGGATGTCCTAGCCTCCGATGCCACAAATCCGAATCAGCAACAACTTTGGCTTTATGACTCTTTGCTTCCATGACATCCGTAAGATGATAAACCCCATCACGTTCCTCACCGGCTCCAATCAAATTCCTCGTAAAACGGTCCTGCACAACACACAACGTATCAGTAAACATTGCAATGCACTTGGTTTGTTTCAACAACTTGGTAACGGAAATCAAAGTGCAATTCAGATTGTGCACATATAAAACATTTGGTAACGACAACGTCTCAGAAAGATACAAAACTCCCTTGCTAACCGATAGAGTCTTTCCTCCATCGGCAAATCCTATTGAACAAGGAGATGTATTTTCGATAGATGTGAGAAGAGACATGTTCCCTGTCATGTGATGGGACGCTCCTGAATCAAAAATTACATCACCATAACCTTCCTTATCCGACAACTTGTCCGTTCCGCTCTCGGTTGATTTCTCTTGAATTAATTTTGAAAGAGCTCGCAATTGCTCCGGTGTGAAGTCCGGAAACACTGATGAGTTTGAGCTAGTAGCATGAGCTGCTTGTACTTGACCACGACCACGGCCAAAATTGTTGAAGCTTGGACCTCTGCCTCCTCTTCCACGGCCAGCACTCGGATTGTTTTTAGGACGGTCTGATTTGTCATTCCACCACTCGGGGAAGCCAATGATTTGCCAACAATCGCGCTTCTCATGACCAGTCCTTCCACAATGTGAACAGAGCATATGCTTCCGATGAAGAAGACTAGTGGACTGATCTCGGGTGCTCTGTTCTCGGCGATTAACCGAAGCCGACTGCTCTGACTGATCACGGCGAGTGATGAAGCCAACAGCCTCTCGCTGCTGTTCACGTCCATGAGCAGATGACAGCCTCTGCTCATCACATATCACTTTGGAGTACGCTTCACCGAGAGAAGGTAAAGGCGTTGTTCCAACCAAAGTGGTGCAAAGTCCTCCAAACCTTGAATCATCAAGACCTAAAAGAAATTGATGAAGCTTCTCTTTCTCTCTCTCTTTGACATACTCTGTTTTTGCAGCACACGAACACATAAGAGGAGGACAGTAGGTTCGCAATTCATCCCACAGCTTGCACAACCTTCCATAGTACTCCAAAACCGTTTGCCCGTCTTGACGACATGAAGCGAGCTGAACCTTAATCTGATGTACACGCACTTCGTTTCCAACCGAGAAACGCTGTTTGAGATCCTCCCACAACTGATGAGCATCCACAACAAAGGTGACAGTGGACTTAACTCGTGGTTCGATTGAGGACTGAATCCACCCCACTATCATAGAATTAACCGTCTTCCAATTCTCATAATCTGGATCATCAATAGAGGGTTTCACAATCGTTCCATTGATGAAGCCAGTCTTCCGTTTAGCTTGAAGAGCATTCAACATCTCTTCAGCCCATTCATTGTAATTATCTCCTTTCAAAGTGACGGAGGAGATAACAGTCCCTGGGTTATCGGAACTAGACAAAGTATACGGTGAAACCACCACCGTCGGTTGAGGAACTAAAGCCCTAGCTGCTGCATCAGCTGCGGCTACTCTGTTTTCTTCTTCGGACATCGTAAGAACCAGTAAAGAAGACCGAAACTATCGATCACAAGTGAAGAAGAACAAGAGGATCGAAACTATCGATTAATTTCAGCAGAAGTGTTTGATCTTATGCTCTGATACCATGTAAAAGATGCAAAGATATGAATAAGTTCTTCTTATTGATCATTGACGGCTACACATGTGTATATATACAAGACATATTAACCCTAAACATTTACTTGACTCCCAAGCTAATCATACAACTCGATATACACACAAGGCCCATGAGCCTAATACAAACCAACCCTCTAATATTTTCCGTTCCAGGGATACCTACAAATCTTGCTCCTACAGGTATCTGTACATGGAGTTTGTGTTCATTAATCGGTGTCATCATGTTAAAGTGAAATTTTTTTTTATGAACATTGTAGATTTACATACCTCGACTGAGCTAGATACCTGATTCTAGCTCAAGAGTGACCATGGTTCCTTCTACCGTTGCACTTTCTAGTTCAGCCCGTCTTGCGATGTTTAGAAACACCTCTTCAAGAGTTGCAAGACCAAGCTGAATGTCCGAGATTCCAAATTCAGACTCTCTGTCTTGTAACTCCCCGAAAAAACTCTGTTTGATTTATGAAAAAAAGTAAGACAGATGAAGATCTACTAAAAGATTATAAGAGATTTTTTATTTTCGTAGATGGTTACCGTCAAAAGTTTTTCTTTGTTGTGAGGAATAACAAAAGTCATGAAAGCTTTGTTTTCTTCTGTTGGCTCAACTTTCAGATGCTGCAAATGCAAAATATTGTTTTAGGCTTAGAGAAACTAGATTACCGACTAAGTAAACAATTCTGCTAAAAAACACTTGACCACATGGCGAGCGAGCACGACCCTGGGATCGATCCTTTCGATTAAATCTGCAAGATTTTCTTCCACTTCCGCACAATCTCTTCCTCTCACTGTAACTACAAATGGTATGTACTATTAAATAATTAGAATTGCATCCCTATGATCTGTAGTATTAGAATTGCATTTGTGTATGTGTATATATACAATGTGATATGTTAGGTTTTTAGCCTAATTTACCCATGGTTTTGTGTTGCTTTTCTTGTCTTTTTGTTTTCTTTTGATGTCTTTTCAGGTTCTACAATGCTTTGGAGCATAATTTGGAGCTTCTGGAGCTCTATGAAGAAAAGGAGAAGAATTGGAGCAAAAAGAAGAGTTTTCACTCCACCTAGCACCTGCTCGGTCCGAGCGAGCACCTGCTCGCACCAAGACACCAGAACCTAAACCTAATAAAGCTGTGGCCGCCGAGTTCATCTGATGGCCCACACGATCCCCAGGAGTTAATGAGTCAACATCAATCCCTTTTCATTAGGGAGATGATTGATTTTAATCATAAATGGGATTTCTTCTTATTTTCCTTATTTTGCCCTAAAAGATATTTTTAGTTTTTAATGCTTTCTCTTGTATTTGAAGAAGGTAATCTTCATCAGACTAAAAAGAGATCGGTGTGGACGAAATAATCAGAATACTCTTGTTCTCTTTTTACGATTTTAAAAAAAAAGTATTTTGTTCTTGCATCATCACTTCCGATTCATTCACCGACCACCATTGAAGCTACTTGTCATTTCCGAATCACCACAGTAGTATCTTCTCAAGAAGAATTTCTAACCCTTATCCTTCTTATTCATTTCATTATGAGTTTCAAGATTATTATTGTTTCATTTGATTCGATCATGTCCGAGTAGTTCCATAACTAGGTCGGGGTGATTTCGATGGTGATTTAGGGCTTTAGATGGTTGAGCCAAATAGGGAATTCTTATGTCTTCATCTCTAGGAGGTCTCATTGCTTAGGCTAAATTGATCACCTAGTCTATGATCTCTAGGTTTAATCTATTCACCAAAAATGATATAGGTTGCTAGAATTACCTTTGATGAGCATTCGGTGGTAACCAAAACACCATTGATCGTTCCCATTGAATGTGAACATATTGAACCATTGCATTAAAGCTTGCTTACTTCATTACTAAATCCACTCGAAAGTGTAGGTATTTAGGCTGTAGGCAAAGGTGTTGATACATCGCCAAAAGCGGGGCAATGCATATTTATGTTTGAGTTCTAGACCGCATTTAAATAGACCCTGAATAGAAGCTCAACCCAAGTACCCGAAATCACCAAAGAATCATCTCGGCTTAGTGCCTTTTATCATTGTTTAATTACCGATTTTTATTCCAAGCACCTGCTCATTTACATTGAGCACCTGCTCACGTCAGTTTACAACTCATTTAATTTATCTTAGCTTTATTTGAAATCTATAGATTCATAGTGTAACCTTGGTCTCTGTGGATTCGATACCTTATATACTACTGCTTTTGCCTGTGCACTTGCAGCATTATTTTGGGTTAAAACTCGAGACTATCAAGTTTTTGGCGCCGTTGCCGGGGACCAATAGCGTTACCTTTGAATTTTGGTTTTATTTATAGTCTAAGAATTTTGCTAATTTTGTTTTTTTTTTGTTTTTGTTTTTGTTATGTTTCAGGTGTATGACCAGTAGAAGAACGAGGAGAAATCTGAACGAAGATCTAGTCAGTCATACGAACGAAGAGTTAGCTCGTCTCGAACGTCAGAATCGCCGCCGAGCACCTGCTCAAACCGAACGAGCACCTGCTCGCACAGAAAACATGGCAGATCAGGAAGCTATGAATGCTCAGTTACAGATTTTGAGAGATCAAATCACCCAGTTGCAAAGGCAACAGCCGCGGGGTCAGCCAACCATAGGGGATTCGGATAATCCCCATGCGTTCTATCAAAACCGTTCGGCCATTGTCATTCCGACCATTCAGAGACAAGATTACGAGGTCAAGGCTCAGTTAATTTCATTGGTAAAGCAGCATCTATTCCATGGTCTACCCGCTGAAATACCAATGGACCACATAGAGAACTTCGAGGAAATCTGTAGTACTACGGGTTCTAATGGTGTTCCAACCGATTTTCTGAAATGTAAGTTGTTCCCATTCTCTCTCGCGGACAAGGCACAAAGATGGTTAAAGTCACTGCCGGCTGGTTCATTGAGGACTTGGGATGAGGCTAGATCCGCGTTCTTGGATCATTTCTATACGAAGTCCAAAACGGCCGCTTTGAGGAACAAGATTGCATCCTTTCAACAACACTCCGGAGAAGCTTTTGGTGAGGCTTGGGAAAGACTCAAGGAGTATAAGAGGGAGTGTCCTCATCACGGTTTCAAGGATGAGCAAATCTTGAACATATTCTACGATGGAGTCGATTGGGATTACCGTAATGCTTTGAATGCCGCAAGTAATGGAGACTTCATGACCAAGACTAAGGAAGGTGCATTTGAGCTCATCGAAAACCTTGCCTCAAGCTCCAACAACAAGGCTCCCGAGTACGATAGAACCAAGAAGGTCAATAGTGTGGACTCTCAAAAGATCGATGAATTAACCGCAAAAGTGAACTTGCTTCTACGAGAGACTCAAAGGCCGGTTAAGTTCATGGAAGAAGATGGGGCTGCCCCTAATGCTCAAGAGTTTGTGGAAGATCAAGAAGATGGTTTGGAAGAGGTCAACTATGTGAATGGCCAAGGGTACCAAAACCGAGGGTTCAACCCCAACTACCGAAGCCACCCAAACCTCTCCTACCGCAACACCAACGTGGAAAACCCCCAAGACCAAGTCTATCCGCAACAAGGGGGTACAAATCAGAAGTTCTACTCCAACAACACTCAAGGGAAGCAAATTGTGCTCAACCAAAATCAGAACCGGTTTCAAGCAACAAACCAACAACAAACTGTTTCCGCGCCTCAATCCCAACAAGATGATTTGAAAGGTCTCATTCATCAAGTCTTGGCCAACCAACAGCAGACGTCAACCGAGCTGGGCAGTAAGATGGACAACATGTACAAGGATCTCCATGCAAAGTACGAGGCCGTGACCGCACATGTAAAGAAGTTGGATACACAAGTAGCTCAAACCGCCGAGGCTATTCAAAGACCGGTTGGTGCTCTTCCTGGCCGTGGTGAAGTGAACCCTAGGAAGGAGTATTCGCCATGCAATGCTGTTGAGTTAAGAAGCGGAAGAGTGTTGGCACAACCTACGGCCACAACCTCTCAAGTTAAGGCCAAGGAGAAAGTTGTTGAGCAACCGGCACAAGAGGATGATTTGGCAGAGAATGTGATGCATGAGGAGGCTGGCTCTAGCTCAGAAACCACACCAGCTACTGTTCCGATCAATCTGGAGAAAACACCCCAGCGAGCACCTGCTCAGCCGATCGAGCACCTGCTCGCTCAGAATGTTCCCGCGAAATTTCCAGAAGCTCAGACCGAGAGAGTCTATGTGCCTAAGATACCCTACCCAGTGCCTCCCAAGAGATCTAAGAAGGATTTGGAGGATGCTAAGTGTAAGGAAATGATTAAAGGCTTGGAGGTAAAGCTTCCGTTATCCGATGCGGTTCAAATGGTACCTTCTCTCAAACGGTACATGAAGGAGCTAATTTCTGGAAAAGTTGTGGAAGAGGAGAGTGTGATGATGGTTTCCAAAGAATGTAGTGCAATACTTCAGAGTAAGGTGTTGACTAAGAAAGGCGATCCCGGGAGGTTTGTGATTTCGGTAAAAATTGGGCCATGCACGTTCGCATGCTCACTGGTTGACTTGGGTTCAAGTGTTAATTTAATGCCTTATTCCGTTGCTAAACGTTTAGGTTTTACCGATTTCAAACCAACTAAGATCTCCTTGATTTTTGCAGATAGATCCACTAAACTGCCTGTAGGTATAATCGAGGATTTACACGTCCGCATAGGGGACACTCTAATCCCAACCGATTTCGTGGTTCTAGAGCTCGATGAAGAACCAAAGGACCCACTGATTTTGGGGAGATCATTCCTAAACACGGCGCGTGCAATCATCGATGTTGAACAAGGTATAGTCGACCTCCGTCTCGGAGACATGGTGGTACGGTTCGAGATGAGTAAGATGCTCAAGAGGCCGATGATAGATGGGCAAACCTTCGTGATCCACGATGACTCCGAGATGTCGGAAGATGTGGTTGAAGAGATCCTAGCAAAGGACTCTCTCGAAGTTGCATTGACAAAAGCCGAAAGTGAACACGGATTTCTAAGTGAAGACACCCAAGGATATGCCAAGTTTCTGGATTCCAACACCAGAATAGAGAAAGAAGATGAGTTCCAGAGTCTGACCGAGGGCACAGAAAACGATGTTCTGCCAGATTCCCAGCGAGCACCTGCTCGCTCCGACCGAGCACCTGCTCGGACCGAAAACCAGAACATCACCGGATCATGGAGCGAGCTGAAAGCTCCAAAGGTAGAGTTAAAAACCCTCCCAGCGGGGCTCAGGTATGCATTTCTAGGTCCTAACTCTACATATCCTGTTATAGTGAATGCAGAATTGAATAATGTTGAGATCACTTTGCTTTTGTGTGAGTTGAGGAAATATAGAAAGGCCTTGGGATATTCGTTAGATGATATAACCGGTATATCTCCCGACTTGTGCATGCACCGAATTAATCTAGAGGATGAATCGATGACTTCTATAGAACATCAGAGACGGTTAAACCCGAATCTAAAGGATGTCGTAAAGAAAGAGATAATGAAACTTCTAGAAGCTGGTGTGATCTATGCTATATCTGATAGCAAATGGGTAAGTCCGGTGCATGTTGTACCTAAGAAGGGAGGTATCACGGTAATTAGGAATGAGAAAAACGAATTGATTCCAACTAGAACGGTAACGGGTCATAGAATGTGCATAGACTATAGGAAATTGAATGCTGCTACTCGCAAAGATCATTTTCCTTTGCCTTTTATTGATCAAATGCTTGAACGTCTTGCTAATCACCCTTACTACTGTTTTCTAGATGGTTACTCAGGATTTTTTCAGATACCCATCCATCCCGATGATCAGGAAAAGACAACGTTCACATGTCCATACGGCACATTCGCATACCGCCGGATGCCATTTGGTTTGTGCAACGCCCCAGCGACTTTCCAACGTTGTATGATGTCCATTTTTACTGATTTAATTGAAGATATTATGGAAGTATTTATGGATGACTTCTCTGTGTATGGGAGTTCTTTTTCTGTTTGTTTGTCTAATTTGTGCAGAGTATTACAAAGATGCGAGGAGAAACATCTAGTGCTGAATTGGGAAAAGTGCCATTTTATGGTCAGGAATGGGATAGTACTTGGGCACCGGATTTCAGAGAAAGGGATAGAGGTTGACAAGGCTAAGATAGAGGTCATGATGAGTTTACAACCGCCTACTACGGTCAAAGGAATCCGAAGCTTTCTAGGCCATGCCGGGTTCTACCGTCGTTTCATCAAAGACTTCTCCAACATTGCTAGGCCTCTCACTAGATTGTTGTGTAAGGAAGTCAAGTTCGACTTTGATAGAGAGTGTTTGGCTGCGTTTCATACTATCAAGGGTGCCTTGGTTAGTGCACCAATAGTCCAACCACCGGATTGGGACTTACCGTTTGAGATTATGACGGATGCGAGTGATTTTGCTGTGGGGGCTGTTCTTGGTCAAAGGAAGGACAAGAAGCTCCATGTGATATATTATGCTAGCCGGACGATGGATGATGCTCAATGTCGGTATGCAACCACCGAAAAGGAGTTATTGGCGATTGTCTTCGCCTTTGAGAAGTTTAGATCATACCTCGTCGGTTCTAAGGTAATTGTTCACACCGATCATGCTGCGTTAAAGTACTTGCTGACCAAGAAAGATGCCAAGCCTAGGCTATTGAGATGGATACTTTTGCTTCAAGAGTTTGATTTAGAGATCAAGGATAAGAAAGGATCTGAGAATGGGGTTGCTGATCATTTGAGTAGGCTTCAAGTTGAGGATGAGACACCTATGGAGGATAGTCTGCCAGATGAGCAAATTTATTCGATCTGCGAAAAATTTCCAGAAGCTAAGCGAGCACCTGCTCGGACTGACCGAGCACCTGCTCGGAAGATTTTTTGTGGAATTATCCAAAATGCCCAACCTTCGATTTTCCCTTGGTTCGGTGACTTTGCTAACTACTTGGCAGCCGATAAAGTTCCGGAAAACCTAACGGGAAGCCAAAAGAAGAAGTTTTTCCGAGATGTTAGACGATACTATTGGGACGAGCCGTACTTGTACAAGCAATGCTCGGATGGGCTGTATAGAAGATGTGTTTCGGAGGAGGAAATCCCTGGGATCTTGCACCATTGTCACGGTTCATCTTATGCCGGACACTTTGCCACATTCAAGACGGTTACAAAAGTGCTACAAGCGGGTCTTTGGTGGCCAACGATGTTCAAGGATACGAATAGGTTTGTTGCTCGATGTAACGCGTGTCAAAGGCAAGGGAACATCAGCAAGCGCAATGAGATGCCTCAAAATTTCATCTTAGAAGTAGAGGTTTTCGATGTTTGGGGTATAGACTTCATGGGACCGTTCCCTTCCTCCTATAAGAACAAGTACATACTTGTAGCCGTTGACTATGTTTCCAAGTGGGTCGAAGCACAAGCCAGCCCGACTTGTGATGCTGCGATAGTTACCAAGTTACTCAAAACGGTGATTTTCCCTAGGTTTGGAATTCCGAGAGTTGTGATAAGTGATGGAGGTTCACACTTCATTAACAAGGTTTTTGAGAACTTGTTAAGGAAGAATGGAGTCACACATAAGGTAGCCTCTCCTTATCATCCTCAAACTAGTGGACAAGTAGAGGTCTCCAATAGAGAGATAAAGAGTATCTTGCAAAAAACAGTTGGTACAACGCGTAAGGATTGGGCGAATAAACTAGATGACGCTTTGTGGGCATATAGGACAGCATATAAGACTCCGTTGGGGACAACGCCTTTTCATTTGGTGTATGGGAAGGCATGTCACTTACCGGTAGAATTGGAATACAAGGCGGCATGGGCTGTTAAGCGACTTAATTATGACATCCTTAGTGCATCCAAGAGGAGATCCATGCAGCTGCATGAGTTGGAAGAAATTAGGCATCTCGCCTATGACAATTCCCGAATCTACAAAGAACGGACCAAAGCTTACCACGACAAGAAGATTATCCCTCGAAACTTTGCTCCTAACGATCAAGTTTTATTGTTTAACTCTCGTTTTAAGTTGTTTCCAGGGAAGCTAAAGTCGAGATGGAGTGGTCCGTTCACCATCAAAGAGGTGAAACCATACGGGGCCGTAGTGTTGCTAGACACTAAAGGAGGTGATTTTGTTGTTAATGGTCAACGTCTCAAGCCATACCTTGCGGATACATACGTGGGAGAAGTTGAATCAGTCACTTTTAGTGACCCTCCTCGAGCCTAAAGGATTTCCAAAGTCGAGCTAACGACTTAAAACAAGCGCTTGGTGGGAGGCAACCCACCGGTAAGGATTTTTGTATAAATTTTGAATTTTAATCCCTTTTATTACTAACATTTCACTTGTGATTTCAGTAATTACATTCTGCGAAAAAGTGTAAAATTGCACCGAGCACCTGCTCGGAAGGAGCGAGCACCTGCTCGAAACCAAAACGCTGCAATTCTCTCAGATTAGCAGAACACAAAAAAAATAAAATAAAAAAAAAATATAAAAGAAAAAGAAAAACAGAAAAAGTTTTGATTTATTTCTTCTTTCCTTTTTATTTTTTTTACTTTTATTTTCTTTCCTTCTTTATTTCCTTTTCAATTTTTGCCAAAAACCCTAACCACTCATTTTTCTTAATTTTTGCAGATAAAGACAACTTTTTGGTCTCCTCCTCTTCCCCAAAACTGCCGAGCATCACCACTCCCCCATCTCCCTTGAAAACCGCAACTCTCCATTAACTCAACCTCCATAAATCCCCATCTCTACCACTCTCCAAGACCAACCACTCACCATAAATCTCTCTCACCAGAAACCACTCAAACTCTCAAGCTCCCAAACCGCTCAATTCTCTCTCAATCTTTCAACCTCTCTCGCCGCCGCTCAAGCCCTATAACAACCGAGCATCTGCTCACTTGGCTAAACCACAAAACCACCGCCACATTCCACTATCTCCTCTTCGAAACCAAACCTTAACACTCGGAAACCTCTCTCCGCCTCTTCTCATTCACCATGGCTCCAAAAATCAAGTTCTCCAACAAGGAAAAAGGCAAGGGTAAGGCCTCTGCCTCCGCAACCGCTTCTCCACTCACCTTCCCATGGCCTAGACCGGAAGGCGAACCTTTTGAAATTGACCGAGCCGGACTCCCAATGTCCTCACCAGACTCTTGGGACGAAATCGACGCTTTCTACTACAATCAACTCCTCCAAGTTGACCTCGAACCTACTCGGTTCATGTGCGATAGAACATTGGTCGAACTTGGTCTTCAACAACAAGTGAGGAGCATACTCTACAATGCTCGCTGCATGGCCTTTGCTTTGGAGGAAGATGTGCTCTACCCGGACCTCACTAGGCAATGCCTAGCCACCGCGACTCTCTCCTATGCTAATCCGGACAACCCTTGTTTCGAGGAAGCCACGTTCTCTTTCTTTGCTGGAGGAAAGAGGTATGCGATTTCAATGTTTGATTTTTGTGTAGCATACGGCTTTTACGAGACGGACACAAGGCTATCGGGTCCAAAGAGGTTTCAAGAGGCCAAGAGTTTTTGGAGTTTGATTGCTTCGGGAGAGTACTCATCCAATTCCGCGAGCCAAAACCGCCTACGCCATCCCGCTCTCCGCATAGTGGCAAGGATCTTGAGCAACATGCTTTTCGGAAGATCCGTAGGTAACAAGGTCCATCAAGATGAGTTATTGTTATTATTGCTTGGTTGTGGTCCCATTGTAGGTGAAGGAGACTCGGCACAATATGAGAAGTATCGATCAAATTTGGGTATACGTTTCGCGGAGATGATTTGTGCGATCAAAGATAACACAACCGCAACAAACAAAGGACCAAGGACGGAGCGTATTGGAAGCTTGCTCACACCGCTATTCCGCAATCTAAGGGTGGATCTTTCTCCATATTCCTACGTCCCGGAGATGAAGCGCATTGATATGGAGCACCTGCTCCTTTCCAAAATCATCATCAAACCGTCAACTTACCAATTCTTCAATGGAAACGGTGAGGCGAGCTATGTGGAGCTGCCCAACTTGGAAATCACGCAACTTTCTTCCCTTGATGATCTTGCGTTTAACCCTCCTCCGCACTACTTGGTACCAAACCCGAGCCGACCCTCCTCCGCTTCCCGCCTGAGCACATCACGTCGAAGCACATCGAGGCAACCTCCAATTGACTCCGAGGATGCTGGTCCTTCGGCTCCGCGCCTTGCTCTCACGTACCACGACACTCCTTCTCAAGGTGAGTTTGATCTTCCCCATATTGATGATAATGCTAATGATGTTGAGTATAGGAGGTGGATGATCCAATCCACTAGGAAGAACAACAGCCTACTGCAGAGGCTCATGCAGGCGATGTCCAGAGGCTGCTGCCATGCTCCGGATGTGCAAACTCCGCGAGCACCTGCTCAGCGTGAACGAGCACCTGCTCGCACGCATTCGAGCACCTGCTCGGACCAGCCAGCAAGGAGAAGGAGGAAGAGGTCTGATCATGTCTCCGACGATGCTACGTCCGGGTGATATCCACTTTCACCCTACTATTCCCATTGTTTATATCACATTTGTTTCTATTTTGTTTTTATTTTGTTTTTGATTTGAACTTGTTTTTAGTCTACTCTTTCGGTACTTTTCTTTCACCGAGACGGTGAAAGTTAAGTCCGGGGAAGTGGATTAATGTTTTAAATGTTTTTGCTTTGAGTCTTTTGCACTTATAAAAAAAAAAAAAAAAAAAAAAAAAAAAAAAAAAAAAATGCATATAGTTTCTCATGGCATAAACATTTTTATTATCTTTTTCATGCTAGGATCGAGTCTAGAGCATTTTAGGATTGCATTTGCATAGGGAGCAATGATGAAATTTCCTTGTAAAGATTCATTTTAGGATTCCATGATATGCCCTCATTAGAACTTTTTCGATGCATTAACAATCATGCATTAGAGGCTCATCCATACTTGGATCTTATTTCTTTGAAAATCCCAACTCATTAGAAACTTGCATGATCTAGATTCAACTCTATCAACTTGAACTTAATCTTGATTAATTTTTCTCACTTTTGGACTTTGAATCATAACTATGGATAAACACCTTACATTCAAATCATGTTTGCCTATTTTTACCTCTCTTATCTTGATTTGAATGGCTATCCCGATCTAAGTTCATCTTTTAGATGAGGATAGTACCACACCTTTAAACCCGACCATTTCATTCAAACCCTTGCATTTATTCTTTGAGTGAGGCCTTTTTCTTTGTGTTGCGTTGGTAAAATCTTGCAAGCATTAGAGACGACAAGGCAAGGTTTCCATTAGGCTAGTTTCTTGAGTTTAAGACTAGACTTAGGTGGGGTATGAAACCGATTTGGTTAAGCATTCACTTGATTATCTTTGGGTTTGTGGTTAAGTGTGAAAAGAAAGAAAGAAGAAAGGATGAGTTCTAGGGAATAAGTTTGAAAAGAAAAGTATATAGCTCTAAGTGTTTAAAAGAAAAATGATAGCTTAGCATTCTCTTAGAATAAATCAAAAAAGAAGAAAAATGTGTTAGAGAATGCTAGGATGGAAAGGGCTAAAGTTAAGAAAAGAAATTCCCTAGGATTCGGAAAATTTAAAGAAGAAAGAGGAAGTTTGAAAGGTTTAGCCGAAATTGGCTAGTGGTTTAACAAATGGGTAGTGAGAAAAGAGAGATGAAAGATTGCAACAATGGGGTTATGGGTAGAAATTTGGATTCCTAGCCTTGTATGCATCAATTGTCTCTTTTCTTTCTTGCTTTTGCTAAATGTAACACTTGCATTTGAGAGTTAGCCACCAAAAGGACTATGAACAGCCTCTTTGCATCATCTAAAAGCCCTCTTCCACCGAGCCAAATGGTATTGATTCATTGTCCAATTGTGAGACCGCACCAAACACATTAATGAATGTTAAAGAGTTGAGTTTAGTTGATTGCATGCTTTCTTTGAGTCTAAGGATTTGGAGTAATTATTTTGATAAGAGATGAGTATGGCGAAAGCTTCTTGAGTAAGATTTGTTGTGCATCGCATTAGTTCTCTTTAGGACATTTTGTTGAACCCTTCGATGTTTCTTTTGGATTTGAGTTCCCACCTTCAAACACTTCTCCGGATTTCTCTCTTCTTGTTTGCTTGCGGACAAGCAAAAGGCGAGTCCGGGGGAGTTGATATGTTAGGTTTTTAGCCTAATTTACCCATGGTTTTGTGTTGCTTTTCTTGTCTTTTTGTTTTCTTTTGATGTCTTTTCAGGTTCTACAATGCTTTGGAGCATAATTTGGAGCTTCTGGAGCTCTATGAAGAAAAGGAGAAGAATTGGAGCAAAAAGAAGAGTTTTCACTCCACCGAGCACCTGCTCGGTCCGAGCGAGCACCTGCTCGCACCAAGACACCAGAACCTAAACCTAATAAAGCTGTGGCCGCCGAGTTCATCTGATGGCCCACACGATCCCCAGGAGTTAATGAGTTAACATCAATCCCTTTTCATTAGGGAGATGATTGATTTTAATCATAAATGGGATTTCTTCTTATTTTCCTTATTTTGCCCTAAAAGATATTTTTAGTTTTTAATGCTTTCTCTTGTATTTGAAGAAGGTAATCTTCATCAGACTAAAAAGAGATCGGTGTGGACGAAATAATCAGAATACTCTTGTTCTCTTTTTACGATTTTAAAAAAAAAGTATTTTGTTCTTGCATCATCACTTCCGATTCATTCACCGACCACCATTGAAGCTACTTGTCATTTCCGAATCACCACAGTAGTATCTTCTCAAGAAGAATTTCTAACCCTTATCCTTCTTATTCATTTCATTATGAGTTTCAAGATTATTATTGTTTCATTTGATTCGATCATGTCCGAGTAGTTCCATAACTAGGTCGGGGTGATTTCGATGGTGATTTAGGGCTTTAGATGGTTGAGCCAAATAGGGAATTCTTATGTCTTCATCTCTAGGAGGTCTCATTGCTTAGGCTAAATTGATCACCTAGTCTATGATCTCTAGGTTTAATCTATTCACCAAAAATGATATAGGTTGCTAGAATTACCTTTGATGAGCATTCGGTGGTAACCAAAACACCATTGATCGTTCCCATTGAATGTGAACATATTGAACCATTGCATTAAAGCTTGCTTACTTCATTACTAAATCCACTCGAAAGTGTAGGTATTTAGGCTGTAGGCAAAGGTGTTGATACATCGCCAAAAGCGGGGCAATGCATATTTATGTTTGAGTTCTAGACCGCATTTAAATAGACCCTGAATAGAAGCTCAACCCAAGTACCCGAAATCACCAAAGAATCATCTCGGCTTAGTGCCTTTTATCATTGTTTAATTACCGATTTTTATTCCAAGCACCTGCTCATTTACATTGAGCACCTGCTCACGTCAGTTTACAACTCATTTAATTTATCTTAGCTTTATTTGAAATCTATAGATTCATAGTGTAACCTTGGTCTCTGTGGATTCGATATCTTATATACTACTGCTTTTGCCTGTGCACTTGCAGCATTATTTTGGGTTAAAACTCGAGACTATCACAATGTTACATTTCAATAGTTATATAAAATGTTACATTTGTCTTCTCAAAACAACAAAATGACACTGCATTAGTTAACCAAACAACTACAAAACCGGCATGTTGTCTATGTCTCGTGATATAAAACGGCACGTAATGTGAGTGTAGGTGTTAATATACACAGTAATAAGCTTCCAATGATTTTTATTTCTTGTAAAGGCGAAACACTACAACACAAGCCTCAACTCCTCCAACAATTACAAAAACAGAGAAAGTGTAATTGTACAAGTTACATGTGTGTATGTGTATATATACAATATAAACACTTTGAAAAAAAAGTAATTTAAAAACGGAGTAGTTGATTTAAGTCTGGATTACAATTTACAAAGTAGGAGGAGGAAGGACCCAGCTAGATCCTTGGATGTAACCAAGCGAGGTGAAATACTTAGCCTCTATGTCATCAATGTCTTGTGTGTACTTAACTCTCTTCTCCTTGTGAGATCCTGGTCCGGTGCACTTGTACTCTCCATAAAACACGGTCCTGTATTCATCAAATATTAACATATAAATATTTGTAATAACGTTTTGTAATCGAATTGTACATGGTTTGGTTTGGTTTACATACTTTTCACGCCCGGCTTCGCGGTTTTCTTGCCATCCGGACGGGTTTACGACACTTGACATATCGGTGTATGAGTAAACCACCTTAGGGTGGCTCATCCATGCTCGACCCAAGTAGATCCCGGTTCCAGTCCCTGTAACCTTGCAATGCACAAATGAGTATCCGCTTTTCTCTGCCGCGCTTTTCCCCGCATGAGCTGTGATCACTCTGATTCCATCTCCCACAACGTTTAGTTGTGTACCCTATATATAAATTACGATTAGTTACTCATGTATATAGAACTAATTAGATAAGAAATATTGTATGTATATATATAAGAAAGATTAGGTTATGTACTAGGTATAAAGAACGTCCGCTTCCAAAGATAAAATCAAATGTCCCTTCAATGTAACAATCTTTGAAGAAATGGTTTCCGGCGTCGTCGCAAATCGTGTCTTGATAACCGTAGAATTTGCAGTTGTAGAAAGCTGCTTTGTTTCCAGAGATTCTCATAGATAAAGCTTGTGCCCCCTTTCTCTTACCATCAGGCATCGGAGCAGAATTCTGATGAAAACAAACACCAATTTAAACGCCATTATACAAACAAAATGTCGTTTTAAACGTCGGTTTGTATTTTTCAACGTAACTATATCTTTAAATTTCCGGACTAATATGAATGTTCATAATTCTTTGTGATTATAAAACAAATATACCTTAACGATGATGTTAACGGCCATGAAATAATCGGACAAGACAATGAGAGTTGCGCTATCGACTGTCCCATATTGCGCTGCGGTACCATCGTATGTCAAAATCGGCATTGCATTGGGCTGACCGAACAATGTAATGAAGGGTTTGTTTCTATCGATCGTGATCTTCTCTTTGTATACACCAGGACCTATCTTGATGATCACACGCTTTGTGTTCCCTGCAGGTACACTCTTTATCGCCTCGGTTAAGGTTTTGAAATGGCCTCTTCCATTTTGTTTCACCTGCATTTGTAGCTACCAAAATCATTTTCTTGAACAAGTAACCAACCCAACCAATGTCATGCATTAGTTTGCGGCCGGCTAGACACACACACACAAAAAAAAAAAAAAAATCGTTGACTTTTGCATTGACCGGTTATTAGAACACGGAGTGAAGCCTTAATGACGCGCGGGGCAGTTTCTGCGGTCAATAGAGCTCGATCTAGTGTGCCTTTTCTACTAGCCAACGAAGGAACGTTGGTTTTAAACCACTGCTCGATTCCGAGTTTGTTATGAGGAATTGGTGCCGCATCGTTACCGAATACCACGGGCGATGTAATCACAACGAGCAGGATTGTTACTATTAGGGACACAAAATAATTGTATCCCATTTTTTATTACTATTTTATTAAAACAAAAAAACTAAGGTTATGCTTTTGTTTTTTTGCTCTGATGGTATATGTATACCATCGCAGAAACCGAATAACACTCGATACCGTTAATTTTTGCTAAATTGGTTTCTGGATATTCACTTTTGTCCCTTAATAAGTTCTATATATGTTATATACTTATTTAAGTTCTTTGGCTAGCTAATTTAAGGTGTCAACCTGTTAGTTTTGTTTTTGGAACAAATGATTAGCTAATTAATATAGAGGACAAATGAAACTAGCTGGTGACCTCTCACGGGTTAGATGCATGCAAACAGGTCAGATAGGTATTTCATGCTGTTAAGGAATTATACATGAAATATTGTATCATCGGAAATTTTAATTTTTTGGTGTGCATCACACTAAGTTGCTAATTTTATAATGCATGAAATTCCTAATTTTTTTTATGTGGACAAACAAAGTTTCTGAATATATGACTAGAAACATTTTGCTAAATTTATCTATGATTTCACCCTTCATAGGTATTTTAGGGTTTCTCACGTATGTATACACATCTTTTGTTGGCTGTAAATTTTATATGTTACTAGTCTTCATTATATTTTTTACCGTAGAATTGCTACAATCAGGACATATATTTTCCTTTTTCATAATCTGTTGGCTGTTGCCAATATAACTAATACTCCCTCTGTATCTCAATAGATGATTTTTAAGGTTGTGGCAAAATAATTATGAAAACATTAAATTTTCTATTTTTTCTACTTGGAAATATCAATTATCATCCAATTAATTATAGAAAATCAAACTGCATAATACAAATGGTCAAATTAAGTGAAAATGCATTTAATTTTGTATTGAAAACTGAAAAAATCATCTAATGTGGTACAAAAAAAACCTCTAAAAAATCATCTATTAAGATACAAAGGGAGTATATGGTATATTTGTGGCTATACATTTTTGTATTGCTACCAACCCAAACTTAAAGTCTGGATTTATACATCAGATACCAAAGGTAAACAGAGCCATGTATTATCTCAAAATACATATGCAAGTGACTAAGCAACTGTGTTTATATATTCAACCATAAGCTTAAATTTATCTAGATAATGGTTGTTGGCAAGAAATTGCGGAATCATGTTTTGGCAAAAAAATAAAATTAATTAAAGTTTTTTCGGTGAAATCAAAATTTTGGTGGAAAATCGCCGAAACTCCTTTTGAGTTTTGACAGCAAATTGTAGTAGAATCACATTATTTAAAAGTACATATCAGAATCTCGTTTTGGCTAAAAATTGCGAAAATGCGTATGAGATCAATGTTAGCAACTAAATCAATCATGAACTTGTCTGAAACACCTATATATACACTGCGATTACTTTTGTCACACTGAACAAAACTCAATGTGAATTTTATTTTGTACAACTCTAACCCCTATAACAACGATCTAATCTTTATTCACTACTCCAATATATTACTTGTTAGTATCATAAATCGATCACTATACCCTGAATCGCTTTTGGTAGCCCTTTACGTCCTAATGTATTTGGTGATGGTGGACGTGTCACCGGAACATTCTGTGGCACTCTCATCTCCGATGAGTGTCCAGAGATGCACATTGATCCTGACTCGTCTTGTTGCCAGTACACTTCCACCATTACTCCACTTGGATTCTCTGCGTTTTCCGTGTCAGGAATCCCAACAAACCTTGCTCCCACTGGTATCTGTACACATATAACTTGAATTGCTCAACTCTTGCATTTGAACAAATTTTATAAATGATACATTTGCAATATGGATATTACCTCTAGTGACAAGCCTGAAGCTAAGTCTAGAGTGACAATGGTTCCTTCTGCGGTTGCGCTTTCTAGTTCTGCCCGTCTTGCGATGTTTAGAAACACTTCCTCAAGAGTTGCAAGCCCGAGTTGGATGTCTGAGACCCCAAATTCAGATTCTCTGTTTTGTAGCTCCTCGAAAAACCCCTATTTCAGGAGAACACACAATGATATACATCATAGATAGACAAATATCTAAGAGTTTATTAGAGCTTACAGTCAGAAATTTCTCTTTGTCATGAGGGATAACAAAAGTCATGAAAGCTTTGTTTTCTTCTGTTGGCTCAACTTCAAGATGCTGCAAAAAAAAAAAAAAAAAAATAGTTCCTTTTCGCTCAAGGCACCTAAAAAGGAAAAACATTATTGGCACAAAAATGGTAGTTTAAAAGAATTTTTAAATTGTATGTACCTCTCTAAATAATTTTTTCAATGACTCGTGCGGCGCTCCAAAACTGTTATTGCTTTCGATGAAGCTAACGGTAGCAACAAAGCCCGTGCCAAAGCGTGATTTTAACCTTATTGAGGTCCCAATGCAGCGGAGCCTACCTTTAGCCATGATACCTATTCGATCACTTAAAATATCAGCTTCTTCCATAGAATGTGTAGTTAGTATGATGGCTCGGCCTTTCTTTGACTCTTGTATAATGTCCCAAACATGTCTCCTCGTGATTGGATCCATGCCCGTTGTCTACACTCCATGTATAAAGTCACCATCTTATATAGAATTGGTGTGTGTATATAAACTTACTTCTAAAGAGGAATGTAGAAAGTTGCATTGCATACCGGTTCATCTAGAAAAACCAGCTTGGGATCACCAATGAGTGCTACTGCAACACTGAGTCGACGTTTCATTCCACCACTGTAACTTCCTGCTCTAACTTTTGCTGATCCTGTCAATTTTACATCCTCCAGTAACTTCTCAACAGTCTATAACAAAAGACGATATATATAAGCAAAAAATAAAATAAAATGTTAAGACTATTCAGGTGAAGTAGTACCGATTGGATCGATGCTGGTGGCAACCCTTTGATGCTAGCAAAGAGGTAGAGATGTTCTTCACTAGACAAAGCATCCCAAAGGATATCGAACTATTAAAAGAAAAGAGTGGAAATTATAGCAAAACATTTGAGCAGAACAATTAGATTATTGTGTTAGAAGACGGTATTCATTAACCTACCTGAGGACACACTCCTATCATTTTACGAATGTTGGACATACCAACAGAGCTTCTTATCGAATCTCCATAAATGAGAGCTGTTTCAAAGTCAATCAAAAGGTACTTATTAATTAGAATGGCTAAAAATGCTTTGAGAAAGCTTCCTCTAAACAGATATTTACCATCTCCACCGGTAACTGGATTTATACCAGTCAAACAACTGATAGTAGTTGTTTTCCCTGCGCCATTTGGTCCGAGAAGACAAAACAACTGATCTTTTGCAATATTCAACCACAAACCCTGAACATATACCATGAACTAATAAGCCTAGGAATAATATATTAAATTTCACAACGGGGTAAACAAGAAAAATTATAGTTTTTCATTTGTTTCTCAAAATTACCTTTACAGCATGAAAAGAGGAGGTTTTCGTGCATTTGCAGCATCCGATTTTTGTCGTTCCAGGATAAGTCTTTGCAAGACCATGTATCTGAACTGCAATGTTAGGATCAACTACTCCATCCATTGCTTGTTGTTTCACTACTGTCTCTTCTTCAAGCACATCTTGATCCTCTGGCGTAATATGCTCAGCGGGTGGAACAGAACCGATACAGCTTAAAATGCTACCTTTTATAAAATGTAAGAAACATGTTTTAGCTACATTTTCATTGGTTGAATAATAATTTTACATTCATTCAGAAAAACAAAACATGTTCATGAGTGCAAGAAAATACCTTCCACTTTGTTGCCACCTTTACCAGTCCAATAACCAGGTATTAAAAAATAGAAGATCGGTTTTCTTACGCCAGACGCGTTGGGAATTATATTGTCAAAGTAGATAGCCAAAATAAACCAGAAAATAAATGTTCCAAGGAGCCACTGGTAGATAATATTCTGCCAAAATTTATAAGACAGTGGTTCTGAGAAAAATAGACAAGTATACTATTATTGGATGAAATTCTATTTCCCAATGTTCACATACAATTGAGATTACGCAAGTTGCCTTGCCTCCTTCGCATACGGCTCTTTCACTCCAACTAATTCCAGAGCTTCCAGGAGTTGAAGTTGCATCAAGAAGAATTTTAAGCCCCGCAGAAAAAGTGTTTGGTGGAAATAGTGACCACATCACTCGGCGAGAAATCGCATATGCGCTTGAATAAGGGAATCCAGTAGCTGATACAATCTGCAGTTGATATTATTAAAACCATAACTAGTAAGAATTCACAATTTGAGGAACCAGTTTTACTTAGTTAATGTTTTAGCAAGAGAGAGATCAAACCTGTGTTATAAAACCAACCAAAAACACAAGGAAACCGACAGTTGTTGCTGATGATGATTTGCTAAGAAAAGATGATAGCACAAATGCTAAGCCAATCTATATAGCAAAACAAGTACTAAATAACATAAATGATGTACCGAATTTCTGAAATCGAACGCGGTATTTTCAAGAACGTAACTAGGAATGAGGATTTTTACCATATTAAAGTGGAAAAGCAAGAAAAGTAGGAAGACAACAAAGAAACTGTTCTTCAAGAAAAAATCAAATTGGAACATCATTCCAAAAAGGACTAGGAAGAGCGAGGAGACAAACGTAAGGATTCCTTCCCAAGTAAGCCACGATAACCAATAAGCGGTATCGAAAACACCCATCATTGTCATTGCCTGCCGAAGTTTAAGCTCTTTTTCGGTAACCAGAGAACCGAGTTGCAGAACAAAACCAAACATGGAGAATGCAAGAAAGAACACAGGTCCCATGACTTTGAGTGCAGAGATAGTTTCACCTATAATAGCTGGACGCGCAAATTCCTTGAATCCAAAACTCCAACCAAAATTTTGATCTGACAAAGTGAAAAAAGGTTAAGTGTTAAGCAAGAATCAATGTTTTCCATAGCTCAGAGAGATCCCTACAATATTGGTACCTCCAATTAATGACCTAGCGATTTGAAGAGGGACAAGGAACTTAAACGTCGGATCTTCTACACGACCACGTTTTTTCTGTGACGAAGAATTTGTTTGAATACCATAACTTATTACAGTAGCATTCCTTTCCACAAAATGCAAAGCTCCTGGTACTTGCAAAGGATGTGACAGGAGCCATGAATCTACCTCATTAGGCTCCTTGAACGATTGGACCTGAACATCAAATTGAAACATCAATTGTTAACTTGCGGCTTCACAACAAAGGATAACAATATTGGTTATTTTTGAAAAACCAACAATTTTAGTGATAGTTTTGGAAACAAAACTTAAAAATATGGTATTTAGGATGTTTCTCAAATTAGAAATACACCTTGTTGTTGGGAATTGGTCTCCCTGGATTGTTCGCCATAATTGCAGAGACAATGTCAGTCACTCTACGGCTATGGTTCCCACTCCATACGAAGTCGAAGCAAGGAAGCTTTACGAAGAATTTATCCTCACAAGGAAGAATAGGCGGCGAGACAAGTAGCGTGGGATCGGTGACATTCTTGTAAACAGTCGAGGATGCGTCGCTGGCCTTCATCGCTTCCTCGATACAGAAAATGAGAAGAATGAAGAAGAATGAAGAGAAGAGCTGAAGAAACATGCCTCTCTTGTTCCGCCATGAAAGCAACAGATTCTTCCTGAACAATGCAGTGAATTGCTGAGACAAAAGCTGCATGCCTTCTTGCAACATCATCATATCAAAAAAATTACTCCTCTCTTTAAAAAACCAAAATGTTGTTTAGATTTATGTACCTTAATATATAGACAAAAATTGTGGACGTGCGATCTTTTGTTTCCATCTTTCAAGGGTTTGACTAATTAGGGACCTCAATTATTTTTGGCACTAAAAAATGAAAGGTCAAGTTTAAAAGAAGAAACAATTACTTGATTGGCAAGAAACGATAAAGACAGAAGAAGTAAAACTACCGAAAGGATTTTTTCTTTCTTCGTCAATGGTGGATCGTAGTCGGCCGGCAAGTTTTGGGACGCAGGCAAATGCGTTACTTAGGAAGAATTTAACTTACCAGGTATGTTGTTTTCCGCTTGCCTCTACAATTTGAACAACTTAGGGTTGAATCTTTGAATCAAAATTTTGGATGAATTTTGATTCCAATAACCAAGTACTGTTTTTTGTGTTAATGATGAAAACGTTGTATGGAAATGCAGAGGAAACACATATGGACAAATGTTCGGCTCATTCTGGTTCCACTCTTCCTTTGTTTACTTCTCCTGGCGATTCAACAAGTGATCGATGCCCTAATGAAGAGTGTTTCTCAGATGAGTAAATGTGGAGGCGACGCTAGTTTCGCTAATAGTAATTGTCCTGTCCCAAACCCTCCATTGTTGCCTCCATTGTTGCAGATTCCACAACCTCAATTAACTCCCGTTCTGTTAAGTTTGATTTTTTTCCTTACAAAGACCTCCCTGACAAGTCCTGCAGAGTAACAGGATCTTGTCCTGTAACTATACTTGTCACTGGGGATAAACAGCCCCTTGGAAAAGGTATATACAGAGTAATCTCCTTTTATTCTGTTTTCTTTTCGGTTGCTTGCTGTGAAAGTTACGAGCTGCATGTCTCTTTCTCCAGCTGTATCTGCGAATATCTTCGCTACTTCTTTTGCGGTTAATTCCACTGACCTTTTACCTACGTTAGCCAATAACGTCGTGGTATGTTTCTCTATCTCTGTCTCTGAGTGTGCAAGTCGTCTCTCTATATCTCTCTCAGCCTGGGATCATGACTTTTAGGGTTCAATGGAAGCAGCAGGCGTAAACAATTATGTAGATCCAGGGCTTTTCTTAGATTCCCCGATTTACAGTATCCAACCTCTGTGTAGTGCAAACTCTACATGGCCACTCTCGCTCGGCAAAATCCAGACAGGTATTTTGACCCTCACTTAACAAAGCTTGACAGCATAAAAAAAAAAAAAAAAACCCTTCACTTTGGACAGTTAACTTAGTGCTTGTGTGCGTTCAAGAAGCAAGAGTTTTGTCTCTTGCCATCGTTTCATTTTGTTGTTAATATCGTTCTTCGGTTTATGTCTCTAGCTTTTGATCTATTTCTCGTCCTTGTTATCTTTGTAAACATCTGTCAAAAATAAAAATAACATGTTTACAAAAAAAAAAAAAAACTTAATGCTTGTTTGTATATATATTCCCAGAGGTGAAGTGTGTTCAAGGGTTGTGTCTATGGAGAAATAACTCTGTAGAGGTCAATGATGAGCTTTTCAAGGGTAGTTGGAGGGGAAACCCTTCGGGGATGCCAAATGAGATCGTTGCAGGTTTGAGAGATTTTTCTTCCATTTATATATAATATAGTTAGGGTCTACCTGACTCTTTTTTATGGCGTTTCTTCTTTAGCATTCGATCTCATGAGTACGGATAAGAAAAACTTCAATGTGACCATATGGTATAACTCATCCTACAACGAGTTTCCAATTGGGCCTATGAAGCTGGTCCGAGTTCCCCGCTCTATCAATCTAGTAAGTAATTACCGTACCGTGATATGATGTACCTTCGCAAATATATCATTGTTACATGTCCTTGTAAAAATGCAGATATCAAATGCTTATCTTAAGTTTCTGAGAGGCCCCGGGACAAGGATATTATTTGAGTTTATGAAAGAAGTTCCTAAACAAGAAACTAAAATGATTGAAGACATCGCGTCCTTGCTTGGCCCGCTTTTTTTCACTTGGGTTGTTCTTCTTTTGTTCCCCGTAAGTTCTCTTCTCGTACATGTAGAATGCTTTTAGGCCATTACAAATCTTGAATGTTATATCCCATTGTGTATGTAAAAAAATGTTGCTATCAGGTGATTTTGACATCATTGGTGTATGAGAAACAACAACGTCTAAGGATTATAATGAAAATGCACGGCCTAGGAGACGGTCCATATTGGTTGATTTCTTATGCCTATTTTCTTACCATATCCGTGTTGTACGTTACCTCTTTGGTGAGCTTTGGGTCAGCCATAGGACTCAAGTTCTTCAGGCTCAATGACTATAGCATCCAATTCGTTTTCTATTTTATCTACTTAAATCTTCAAATCGCCGTCGCCTTTCTAGTTTCTTCGGTATTCTCAAAGGTCAAAACTGTTACAGGTACTAATTAACATGACATTTTTCAGTGTGAGTAAAATTTGAAGTGTGAGTAATATTATAATGCATGGCGTTAATTGTAGTCGTTGCTTACATATTGGTGTACGGAACTGGACTCTTGGGCAGCTTTCTCTTCCAAAAGATGCTTGAAACTCAGTCATTCCCCGGTAAGTATACAACTTTTGGAAAGGAAAAAAAAAATCAAATGATAATGTTTTTACAACTTATCTAAATAAAATAAAATAAAACTATAGAATAATAATGTCAGAACTACAATATTTTAGTAGTTTATAGAGATGTAAAACTGTATAGATAAACCAGATCTTCTAGAATGTCAGAACTACAATATTCTAGAATGTTTTATTAGATTTATCGAGTTATTAACTTATAGGTTTTACTGTATACATACAAAATTTACGTTTACAGAAGAATGGATTGTTGCCTTGGAGTTTTATCCCGGCTTTTCTCTATACCGTGGGTTGTATGAGTTCTCGCAATACGCCTCCCGAGGGAACGGGATGAAGTGGCAAGATCTTAGCGATAGTGGAATGGGTGAAGTTTTCTGCATCATGTCAATAGAGTGGTGTCTTGCGCTCATCGTAGCCTTGTACATCGATCAGGTTTTCACATCCGGAAAGCACCCTTTCTTTTTCTTCAAAAGATCTTCTTCTTCTCCCCTACCAAGACCGCCTAGTGTGCAAAGGCAGGATTCTAAAAAAGTCTCCATAGATATGGAAAAAGTAGATGTCACTCACGAGGTATATGTAAAGAAGTCAACTTGTAAATCTTTCTTTTTTTGGGTGACTTTGCATGTTTTTCTGATTTTTAATAATAATAATAATCAGAGGGAAAAGGTTCAAAAGTTGAGGAATGAAGGTAGTTGCACAGGGCATGCGATCGTGTGTGACAACCTGAAAAAGGTGTATCCAGGTAGAGATGGTAATCCACCAAAAATGGCAGTAAGAGGGTTACATCTCGACGTGCTTTCAGGAGAATGCTTTGGCATGCTTGGACCTAATGGTGCGGGAAAAACCTCCTTCATCAGTATGGTCAGTTTCTCCCTTCCTCGGTATGGTTAGTTTTGCTAACAAAACGTTTTCAGAATTTTAAATATTTTTATTTTTCATGTGTAGATGACGGGCCTCCTCAGACCGTCATCTGGAACAGCCTTGGTTCAGGGTTTGGATATATGCAAGGATATGAACAAAGTATACACAAGCATGGGCGTATGTCCGCAGCACGAGTAAATATATCCTCTAAACAGTTTTTGCATTTCCTTCCATTACCAAGGGAATAAAGAAGAGTTTTCATTGTTTTTTTAATGGCATTGGTTTCAGCTTGCTTTGGGAGACGCTAACAGGAAGGGAACATCTTCTCTTTTACGGGCGACTCAAGAATATCAAGGGCTCTGCTTTAACACAAGTATGTTTTTATCGCCTTGCATGCGATTTTCTTGTATGTGTTATTAATTACTCCCATAGGAAAAATGTTGATTCATGGATAAATATAAATGATCATTTTTCAAGGCTGTAGAAGAGTCTCTCAAAAGTGTCAGCCTTTTCGATGGAGGAGTTGCTGACAAACCAGCTGGAAATTACAGCGGAGGTATGAAAAGGCGGCTTAGTGTGGCCATATCGCTTATCGGGAACCCAAATGTACGTATGTACATTCTTGTTAACTGTGTGACATTTGTGAAGCAATGGCCGCTCAAGTTAGTTATTTAATCATTCTCTAAATTAGGTGGTTTATCTGGATGAGCCAAGCACAGGACTTGATCCAGCCTCGAGGAAGAACTTATGGAATGTGATTAAGCGTGCAAAGCAAAACACAGCAATAATCCTCACAAGTAATATATATCTTACTTTTCCTAGTATTTGTGGAATGTGATTAAGCGTGCCTCCTAATCTTAAACGTTAAGACTACATGTATTTCAGCTCACTCGATGGAAGAAGCAGAATTTCTATGCGATAGATTGGGAATATTTGTAGACGGAGGCTTGCAATGCATAGGAAACTCCAAGGAGCTCAAGAGCAGATACGGTGGGTCATATGTGTTCACCATGACAACATCTTCGAAACATGACCAAGAGGTTGAGAGACTGGTTTCAACTGTCTCTCCCAACGCCAAGAAGATATATCATCTCGCTGGTACGCAGAAATTCGAGCTCCCAAAGCAAGAGTTTGGATTGCTGAGGTGTTTAGGGCTGTTGAAAAGGCCAAATCCAACTTCACTGTCTTTGCTTGGGGACTCGCCGACACAACTCTCGAAGATGTCTTCATTAAAGTCGCTAGAACTGCTCAAGCCTTCATTTCCTTGTCCTAATAACTACTTTTTTCCAGTTAGGGTTTCCCCTTTTCAGGCTGAGTCTTGAGATACACGCAAACTTGCCAACCAATTAATCTCATACAAGCATAATTATAAATGTTATTTCTGTACAGTAAAGTCACTAAATAATTAGTGTTGGAAAAATAATATATTTTTAACATATAGAGATGTTAATTTATAAAAAAAAAAATCAATTCAAGACATGAGAAATTATTGGTAGGTGGATTCTTAAAAGTTATAGAATTTTTAAAATCC
Source organism: Draba incana (assembly GCA_963576765.1). Taxonomy (NCBI): domain Eukaryota; kingdom Viridiplantae; phylum Streptophyta; class Magnoliopsida; order Brassicales; family Brassicaceae; genus Draba; species Draba incana. Next base: position 45,683,880 of record OY755205.1, read on the forward strand.
ATTGTTAATGGTTTATGGATTATGACATTCTTAATAAAATCTCTTTTTATTGGGTTGATTATTTGTAAATTCCAATCGAAATCTTTTGTTATTCAAAAAATTTAGTTTTTATTAATTTTATAAATTTATTAGAATTATAATCTAGTGTTATTAGTGTATGAATTTCTTATAGTTTTATTCTTTTCGAATTAGAATTTTATTCTTTTCGAATTAGAATTTCTCTTCGAAGAAGTACGTGAGTACTCTTATCAACATAACCACTTTAGTTGTTATATGAGTCCTTTGTTTTAGATTTCAATAATATCTCTTTCAACTTGAAAGATAATTTTACCAAACATATATGAAACATGTGATGTTTTTACTTTCCACTAAAACATCGCACGATGGAGTTTCAAAGTCTAATTTTTTTTGTTGGTTCCTATCTCCCCTTTATACCATTTCTTTCACCTAACAAATATGAAACATGCAATGTTTTTACAAAAATAACATTATTCTGGCGTGTGGTACCGGTTAGATTAATCGACTCACTTTCTTAATTGTTGGTCATGTGTATATAATATACTTGAGAACCTATTATACTTTATTGTTGTCCACATATGTAAATCTTTTTTTATTATTAGCGGAAGATGCAAACTCTAATCTTGTAGTTTGTTTAAACTTTTTTTTAAACGTCTGGAATTATTATAGATAGTACAATCATCACTAGACTAATTTGATCTATTATGATGATATTCATCTATCTCTTGTGTTATGCGGCTAAGGTGAATAGCTTCCACATTTGCCTCCATGATGCAGCTCTCCATGTACGACATCTTCTCTGATGCAACTCTCTATGTGTGACACCCTCTATGATGGACAAGCTCTCCCCGGCGATCGGCTTAGCATGTACGACATCTCCACTGATGGACATGGTCTCTCTGCACTCTAGAACCTCCGATAAGCGTTTCCTCCATTAATCTGGCAATAAACTGTATTATCTGGTATAGAAGCCTTTAAACCCTTGACCATTGGGCCAAGGGACTACCACTTGTTTAAACTTTAAAGAGTATTAATTATAATTAAGGATTAATATGATTATTTGTGTGTTTTAATCATTTTTTTGTCAGAGATTTCGTTGATAGAAGCCAATTAATGTTTCTGGAAACTCATGGGATCTAGAATAAACAAATACTAGAAATGATAATTAAATAGATGGAAGTATCTACGTCTCTATCTTGACTCGTCTCACCCTTGGGTCTTTGAAAGTTTCTCTCTTGTTTAGTTCCACACGAAGTATTATTCAATCGATAATCTGTTTTAGGTTCATGTCTTAGTCGAACTAGGCCGGTTTAGGGTTTAGTTATCCGTTGCCTTAGTGGTTCAGATTTTAGTTGGTTCAGTTGGCTTTAGTACTTTGATTAATTAATTGAAGTTCAAAAAATTAAACATATCATACGCCATGCGGTCAAAGCCGTGTTAGCATTGTAAGAGCATGATTATAGGTGAATGTTAATTTTAGGGTGTTAAGTAATTAATAATATATAGTGTATAATGAAAATTAGAACCTCAAAATGAGGTGTTATAAGTGCTAAAACTAGAACTTCTTGTTAAGTTTTTAGCAATACAAATTAGGACTTACAATTATTATATTTATTTAAATCTACTAAGAACCCACTAAAATCTCTTGATAAACATGCTCTTACAAATTAGGCAATTGCCTAGGACCCCACTTCAAATCATATATTTAGGGACCCCAAATTTAAGATTTATATTCTTTTAATAGATACAAATCAAATTTCATTCATGTTTCTACTATAAATTTTATAACGTTAATCTCTAAACTTTAATGGACTCTCATAATTATTACTTACTAGATTAAAACCCCTCGCGATGCGAGGATTATTTAATTTATAGTAAATGCACTAAATAGTTATGGTTAAAAAATATTTTAGAGAAAAACATATTATATTCTTAATTCAATCCCTAACATAGATAATACAGTAACTAAAGTTATAGGTTCATATGTCATTTGAAAAATTATAGTCTTATATCTCATATAATTTGAAGAATTTGAAAATCAATAAAGTATGCAGGTTTGATATATGTAAATATGATTTAGGGGGTTTTATTGGTTTTGGTATTTTGATGGATTTCAAAATCCTAACCAAATCCTATGTTATTCAATTAATCATTTCAAAATCCTCATAAAAATCAGATCTTATTCAATTTGTAATTCTCAAATACAAATTCAAATCACCTCTTATTCAATTTGTGATTCTCAAATACAAATTCAAATCACCTCTTATTCAATATTACGTATTTACTTATGGATTTGATTTTAAAATGGATTTTAGTGGATTTGAAATGATTTAAATTCTAAATATGGAAAGACTCAAATCCATTGGAAAACCTTGTTATTCTCAAATCCTAATCCTTGTTATTCTCAAATACTAATCAAAATACACATGATGGATTTAACAATCACAAAGATTTGTAAATTCTATATAGATTTTCAAATCCATTAAAATACTAAAATAAATAAACCTCCCTTAAATTATTAAACTATTTGATATAACAATTAAATAATTCTTACATGTTTTGACGATCCTTTTTTAATGCTATTTCGTAAACTTTAAACAAGTAAAAACACACCACTAACCAAATTTTCCTTATCTTTTTTTTTTTGATCTATTTCTACTTCTATCCATAGTCAATTATTTTGTGTTCCCCATTGATATAATATATGTTAAATCTCTGCCTATATATAACGATAGAATATGGTCGTTTCTTATTTTAATTATATAGTTTGATATTTTCCATTTCTTAATATGTTTTTTATGTTAAATTTCTCTTTCTTAAAAATTGTTTTCAACTAAATATTTTATATAACTATTCGTATAGAGGTTCTATGCAATTTGTAAAATTACTTTATGCTTGTTTTTCCATTTTAACTTTTTTCCTTGTGGATAATTAACAATTCTGATATTGAAAAACTTACATATTTAAATAATTGATATGTGTCATAATATAATCGACTACCTAACATGTGTCGCGATCTCGTGAGTTATAATTATGTTTACTCTCCTTTATATAATAAGATTTTTCCATTTTAACTTTTTTCCTTTTGGGTAAATAACAATTTTGATATTGAAAAACTTACATGTTTAAATAATTGACATGTGTTATAATCTAATCGACTACCTAACACATGTCGCGATCTCGTGAGTTAGAATTATGTTCACTCTCCTTTATATAATAAGATAATCCTCATTCGTTTCCAAATTTAATTGTTTTTCGTCTATTTTTTTGTCTGCTCAAATTATTTTACAGCATAATTTTTTTAACCCCATTTAGTGGGGGTTATTGGTTTATGGATTTTAATGGATTTGGAAATCCAATCGAAATCTAGTGTTATTGGTTTTATGAGTTTAAACTCCTTATCAAAATGTAGTGTTACTGGTTCTATGATTTATAAATATTAATTAAAATCACATATTATACAATCCTACAGATTTATTTATGGATTTGATTTCATATTGGATTTTAGTGGATTTGGAAGGATTTTAATGATAAATATATAAAGACTCAAATCCGAGGTAAAACCCCGTTATTTGCAAGGATTTCTAAATCTTATAAGATTTACAAATCAAATAACAAATATTTCTAAATCCTAGGAGATTTACAAATCAACTAAAATACACAAACCAATAACACCCTTTTAGTTTTATATTTTCGCATTAGTAGATAAGTTGGTAAGTTTATAATTACATTTAATTTATTCAAATTAACAAAAATGACAATTATAGGCATACTGTAGGGGTTGGTTTCCACCCCTTGAAGATCATCAGAAGAAAATGACTAAGTTTGGATAAAGGAGAGCTCTACCGAAAGTCCAGAATGCATCAGCCGGTTAGAAGACCCGTAAACAATCGGTGATACCAAAGGAAACCGGATGAACCGATTTAAAGATAAATGGACTTCAACTTAACATGCCCAATTCGGTGCAACCAATTTAATTAGGCCGAGCCGAATCACCGGTGGGCCGAACAGCTTATGAGATAGCCGACTTAAGGAGTGCAGCTCACGCAAAAACCCTAGCCGACTTAGTCTAGTATATATACTGTTGTATCATCGCCATTAAAGGGGATCACGGAATTTCTAAGAGAAACCCTTGTATTCTTTTACAGCAACACAACAATAAACTCTTTCTTCTCAATTGTTCTTGTTTTCTAAACTCGAAGCTTTGCAGCTCTACCGCGAACCCAACAAATCTAGTTGTAGGAATCCAGCTCCCACACATACAATCTTATAAATAGTATTTGAATATGAATTATTTAATTTTATTTCATAGAATAATCCCTTATTATAAAAATTATTCTTTTTTTTATCACAAAATACACTTCACTATTTGTTAAGCAAATACATTGTTTGTATCAGTAAACCAATAGGGAACATAAATGCTAATGAAAAAAAAAATCATATTTCGTATGCGTGCATTCCTTGCTAACAAATCCGCTCTCGTATTATTCTCCCGTTGCCGGTAGATGAGATCGAATTCTGGGAAAGACTCCCGAAGGATAGCCAAATCACGCAACTCTGATTCAAAACCGGGGCACTTTTGTGGCACATCCACCATCTTCACCAGATCCCTTGAATCTGTGACGAAAGTCGAGCAAAAATGTTGTTTTTGTAGTAAAGACTGCATGGCCCACAGAACACCATGTAACTCTGTATGGAGAGGGGAGAGACTCCGATGGTTTCCTTGTAAGCCCAGCAAATCTGTCGTCCCATCTTGTAGTTGCAAAACCCAACCCACACCATTCGTGGTATCCTCTATTTTCCATGAACCATCGATGAAGCACGTGAAGGTGGCTGGAGATATAGCCGTTGTGGAAGTAGGCTGCAAGGGTATCCCTTGGTCCGAGGTATTTACCTCGGTCTAGTCATGTGCCTCCTTGATTGCCACTGCTAGTGTTTCCGCGGCCTCGCAATTTACCGCATTGAAAACTTTATCATTCCGCGCTTTCCAGATATACCATATGATCCACGGAAATGCCTGCGAGACCTTGTCTGTGGCTCTGAACCGAGGAATTCGTTAGAAGAAAAAGTCTAAGTTGGAGCGAAGACTCTCTAACGGGAAGGTAAAAGCATCCATCGGGAGGCCAGTTAGAGACCAAATCTCCTTGGTTGCGGGACACGTAAAATCCGCATAGTTAATAGACTCAACTGGTTCAATACATCTAGGGCAGTTCGCCAGCTGTCTGATGTTTCTAAACTTGAGTCTCTCATTTACCGCCACCACACCCACAAGACATTGCCAGATAAAATGGTGTAGTTCATTTGGGGCTGGTAATTTCCATACATGGACCTTGAGCGGGTTATCAGACGGTAATTGGAGCATGAACTGAGTATTCACATCCTTATGTATCCTTTCAAGCTCATTGATATGCTCAAATTTACCCTAAGCTACTTTCTCAAATTAAGAGATCGTAATAGTACTTAGGGATCGAATCCACAAGGAATCGTAATCACACAACAGACTTTGAATTCGAATTAAGGTAAGCAGTAATGATATTAATTAAAGCACTTGAAAAAACAGTAAATTAAGGTGATTGAGACAAGTGCTAGGTCTTAGGGAATTCGCAGGAATGATTACAAATTGAAAAATAAACTTACTATCGGGATATTAATGAAGTGCAATTCTAGAACCCGAAACACTAATGTAAAACAAACCAACTGTCGTTGCGAATATTATCTATGTTTAAACCATAGATAACAAACTGTCGTTGCAAAATCAGATTGATCTAAACAAGCATTAAAATCAGGTTCGATTGTTCACAAAGATCCAAAGCCAACTGTCGTTGCGAATCGAATCTTTGCTCACCTATGATTCAGTTCCGGTAATTCAATAATGCTGTCGCATCTACTAAACAACCTAATATATCTAATCTAAGGTGATCAATCTTAAATCAGAGTTATTGCAATCAAGGTGAAGAATAAACATGATGAAATCTCAATAGTAAATAAATCCTAACAACTTTTCATCATCCTTTGAAAACCCTAAAACCTAACAGTAGATTACAGAAACAAAGTATCAATAGAAAATAAAGCTCTCTGTCTAAAGTAGTTAAAAACATGTATTTATAGGTCTAAATTCGAGCTGGTCAAAACCCCTAGCTAAACCAAGTCAAATTAGGAAATACTGAAGTTTTCCTTTATTTTCGTCGGTTTAGCTAGATTGACATGTCTTCACGAGAATTGGTATAACTCTTTGACCGTTGATCCAAATGACTTGAAACTTCTTCTGGATGAAAGCAGACTCAATTATCTTTCTTGTGTCCAGATTTCAGATCAATCCAATGTCTTTAATATCTCCAACAGTTGCTTGACATTTGACGCTGCATAACTGTCCAATATCTCGATTTCTTATTATTTTCTCCAATTGACCTGCAAAAGACTCTAAACACTACAACACACTAAAACTACCACTTAAGGCATAAAATCCAATAAAAACTGATAGATATAATAATAAAAACCATATTTAAAAACCATAAAAACAATGTTATATCACTCATAACCCGATTTAACCGAGTATAGCCTAGATTTGGTATAGTGCCAACAAAAGTTATCCTCCGACACTCTTGGAGGGAGCCTCATGCTTAAAATTCTTGGAACATCCTGGGGGTGCACATTGGCTCGTACTGCCTGGATATTCCACTTTCTGCTTTCTTGGTGAATTAACTCCGATACTCGAAGCTGAGGATTGACTATGTTACCCCGGCTAACCGCTGGTCGTGGGTTTGTATCTGGAATCCAATTATCCCCCCCCCCAAACCGCCGTACCGTACCCATTGCTTATAAGTTTGCGGGTCCCTTGAAGCACCAACGCCTTTGAGGACCAAATACTTCGTCACCCGTAGGATGGGCGATTAAGTTTCGGCGCGTAGAAAGGATGCATATTCTAAAAATACCTGCCCTTTAGAACCCTGGCTGCCAGGAAGTTTGGATACTAATGGAGCCTCCATATCTGTTTTGCCAAGAGGGCCTGATTAAAGTCTTCGAAAGACTTAAATCCGATACCGCCCTGCTTCTTGGGTAAACAAAGTTTCTTCCACGCAACCCAGTGTAGACCCCTTGACTGGGGTTTAGAACGCCACCAAAGTTGGGAGACTGCACTTGCCAACTTCCTGCATAGTCTTTTAGGAAGGAGAAAACTCGACATCACATATGTTGGAATAGTTTGGGCCACCGACTTAATCAAAACTTCTTTACCACCTTTGGATAGGAATTTTGCAGACCATCCATTAACTCGGCTGTTAAGCCGATCGTGGACATAGGCAAATATTTGAGATTTGGACCCCTGTAACTATTCTGAAATACCTAGGTAGTTTCCAGAACCTCCTTCATTCATAATCCCCAGTCGTTGGTGTATGGTTAAATGAGACTCAGTGGGGACATCCTTACCAAAGGTAATAGCCGACTTGTCAAAATTGATTCGTTCTTCCGAGGCATTCCCATGTTGCGTAAGGATCTGTAAAATCTTATCACTTTATTCCCATATTGCGTAAGATTCTGCTGCCTTGAGATTGGATATTTTTAGGACTTCTGTACAGAGAATAAATTAGTACGGTGATAGGGGATCTCCCTGCCGTAATCCCCTTGAATGGGTAATGGATCTGTGGGGGTCTCCATTAAGTAGTAAGTGGTAGGTAACCGAGTTCACACTCGGCTTTATCCATGATATCCATTTTTTTTTTAGAAACCCATCTTCCGTATGAGACATTCTAAGAAACTCCACTCAATGCGGTCATAGGCTTTACTCATGTCTATCTTAACCGCCATAAATTTCTTGCGACATTTTGCTTTGGAGACAAGAGCATGGAAGACCTCTTGAGCCACTAAGAGATTATCGGATATCACCCGCCCTGATATAAATGCTGACTGGGTCTCTGAAACCAGCTTCGGCAGGAGCCGTTTAAGACGTTGGCATAAGACTTTCGAAGTAATCTTGTAACTAACATTACAAAGACTAATAGGTCGAAATTCCTTCATTGCCCGTAGCTTTTCTGTTTCGGGAATAAGACATATGTTGACCTCATTCATACTAGATTTGATACTCCCCGATGCCATAAATTCCTGAACCATAGCGACAACTTGCGGTCCCAGGATAGAAAAGAGCAGTCATCCAATCGGGTCCCGAAGTTTTTTCGGGATGGATAGAGAAAACTGTTGCTTTGACCTCTGCCGTTGAGATTAGGCGAGTGAGGTTGTCCTTCATCTCAGGTGTACATGGGATATGCCTCAAGGATGTTTCTAAGTCCGAAATGCCCGCCGTGGCAAAATTATCTTCGAAATAGTCCAAGAAGCTACGAATACATTAATTTTGGTTCGCGTATGTAGCTATCAGTTGAAGTATAGTTGTTGTAGCCGAGAATTCTCCCTACGTATACATAATCTCGTACAATGTTGTTGTTTTGTGAAATGGTTCTTAGTACATTCATTATTTATATAAATTATGAAATATTATCTAGCTAACGAATTTCTACGAACTGTTTTTCCTTCTTCTCTTTTTAATGGAAAATGGAAGCTAATGACTTATATTATGTATTGGGAGAAATGATATATATACGAAGGACTCATAACCATTAAAATTGTAAATTAATTATAAAGATTATAACAAACTTGAAAACTTGAGAGGTACAATATTGTTATTTTCCTATCCCTCACGAAAACTTCTTTTAAAAGTGTTGGAGAAAAAGAATATGCTGTTAAAATTTGGACACATGATTTCTTGATTTAGTTGGAAAAAAAAATTAAGAAAATGTGTGTATATAACTGTACTAATTAAGACACAGAGAGAGATGGGTGAATGGTTAAATTTGGTATTTTATCTACCTAAATGTTTTTTTTAACTTTTTTCCAAATGATCTTTCTATATAAGTAATCAAATTTCATGTTCACATACAACAACCTCACCATCATTTTATTACTGTTTATACTAAAAAATAAAAAGATGTTTGTGTCGAAAACCAAAATCTCAGTTGTTACCATGATAGTGTTAATTGCGATGAGCTCCGCATCTGTTAGTGCTGAAACCATAGCATTTCTCAATCCCGAAGACTGCTGGAACTCGATCCAAAAGGTTCAAGGTTGCAAGGAGGCTATTGACGGGATTTTTCACTGGAACTTCAGCCACCTTAAAAGGGCTTGTTGTGAGGCACTTGAAGGCCTCTCGAAAAACTGCTGGCCAGTTGTCTTCCCTAGACAGCCCTATGTGCACCTTGCCATCCAAGGCATTTGCTTCTTTCCCTAAAACAATATATTGAACTGTTTCGTTCCATCATATATAATGCTCTAATTAAACAATAAATAAATCATGTGTGTTGTAAAAGATTGTAATATGTACTTTTGAAATTTTGGGGTAACCAATATATATATATATATAATGAGAATATATTTTACTAATGTCTTCTTCTTCTTAATATTTGAAACATTTATTATATATAGTCAATCCTTCAAAGGATGTCGTTTGTTGTTTTTTTATACGAGATTTCTTGCACAGCAAGCAAGAGAACAGTTATGAACAAAGTCAAAGAAACCTGTTGGACTCTCACCATATACAATTTGATATTTGATTTCAGTGGTAATTTTTTTCTTTATTTTAAAGGTTTTCCATCTAATGAATGTATCATTTTTTTATTATTTCCATCCAATTGTTTTTTTTTAATATTAATTTTTTGTTAACAAAGACAGCCCAAAATACTATTATATAGCCCTATAAACCAATTGAACCAAACGTTACCCAATCCATAAATGATCCTGTCCAAAAATAGATCTAGGTAAAAGCGAATAGCCATATAAGTTGTTGTGGATCTCATTTACCATTTGTTGACAACCATAAAAATTATTGACTATTTTCTTCACTTTCATTTCAACAGTTAAAATAGTAATTCTAAAGATCTATATAAATTGAGTTCTCCTACAGTACACAAACATTCAAAAAATCCAAAAAAAAATATAAAACTAATATTTTCTCTCTTCTATTTCTCTAAGTATAAAATGGCAAGAATTTCATTAGCGGTATATCTAATGTTATTAGTTGCATTAAGCACTGTCTATGAAACACAAGGGATGTTCTCAGTACCCAGTTACTTGAAGAATTTCCCCAAACAGGGCAAAGACTTTGAGCCTTTCGCTTACAAAGGTACGTCGGACTTCATGAGTGACCTAGAGGATAAGTGTCCTCAAACCGCAGAATTCAAGAATTTCTTTGTGAAGCTGAAGGATTACATGGACAGCTTCAGTTCGACATCCCCCGGGTCAAAAGACATCCAACTCGAGCTGTCAATAAAATCTGAGGAGCTCTACAGAGCTATGGCCGCTTTCAATTTAACTAAAGGAGGAACATTAGTAAGTATTAGTTACACGTTAGCATTCATATGGTATACCAGAATGTGTTTTAAGTTTAAAAGGATTGTGTTGTTTGTATTTCTGGCAATAAAATAGGAGGATTCTTGGAGGCTGGTGAATGGCTTGGTGTGGATGGGAAAAGGTTTGGTTGATATGAAGAAGAGTGGTCCCAAGGAGATAACTTTTGAACAAAGAAAAGAACTTATCGGATCTATGATGAAATGGACTCGAGGGATTGGTTTATTCGTGAAGAAGGCCTCTGAGAATAAAGGACAATCTATTGATTTATCATCTTTTGGAATTGACTATGACACCAAAGTATCTTCTCCTTCTAAAAGAGGTCTCTATGAAACACAAGGAACCTTCATATTACCCCAGTACTTGAAGAATCTTCCCAAACTAGGCAAAGATTTCGAGCCTTTCGCTTACAAAGGTATGTTGGATTTCTTGAATGGCTTGGAGGCTAAGTGTCCCAGGACAACAGAGTTCAAAGATTTATTTGCAAAGCTGGAGGACTACATGTCCTGCTACAATTCGGCATCATCCGGATCGAAAGACATCATGGTTGAAATGTCAATTAAATCTGAGAATCTCTTCAGGGCTATGTATGCATTGGATGGTATTAAAACCGGAACATCAGTAAGTTTTAACATTCATATGGTATAGTGTACGAGCATGTTTGTATCGACTCATATAAGATTATTTATGTTTTTGGCTATAGGTGGATTCGTGGAGGATGGTGGAAGGTTTGTTGTCAATGGGAAAAGATTTGGTTGAGATGAAGAAGCACGGTTCGAAGGAGATAACTTTTGAACAAAGGAAAGACTTGGTCGGGACTATGATGAAATGGGCTCGAGCTATCGGTATCTATGTCAAGACGGCTTCTGAGAAGAAAGGACATTCTATTGATTTATCATCTTTTGGAATTGATTATGACAACCATGCATCTTCTCCTTTCAAAGGAGCTAGCGGAGAGCTGTAGAAAAAAGACCTTTGCAGCATCAACATTTTTATCTCCCCATATGTAAATATTAAATAAAATTAAGAACCACTTACGATCCCAAATTGGATACGTGTAAAAATTTTGAAATTTTATGTGAAATATAATCCCAATAATTTGTTTCTTATGATTAAGTACTTACATAACTACGATTATCTCGTTTTCAATTTCATCATCAATAATAAAAATTGTAGTCGCAATTTGTGCTTTTTTGCATATAAATAGTAGGCTATTAGCATTCATCTTATAATGATGACCGAGATTGTTAACATTATGGTAGAATGAATATGTATGTAAAAAATAACAAAAATGATTATTGTTGTTTAAACCAATCAATTAGAAATGATTACATTTCAATTCACCAAAAAAAAAAGAAATCATTCCATTTCTTGAAACAATTGCTTCATCCGAACAGAAACATAAAGGAGAGTAAGCTTTCTTACCATCTCCACCAGTAACTGGATTTATGCCAGGCATACAACAATTAGTAGAAACTCGATAAATTAATATTCGATAAACTAATAACTCTCGACAAAAATCAATAACCCAACTAATAATATATTACTAGTTTTTAACTCCAATGTAAACCAACATGTAGACCACAAACTGGCCAAAAACATAGTAGCAATTCTTAAGAGTCGTAATCTATCACAGTACCCCGAATTCGTCGCTGCCCGTGTCCTAACACTTGTGATGAGGGTTCATATATCACCGGAACATTCTGTGGGACCTGCATCTCTGACGAGTGTCCAGAGATGCACATTGAGCCTGACCCGTCTTGTTGCCAGTACACTTCCACCATTATTCCTCGGGGATTCTCTGCGTTTTCCGTTCCAGGGATACCTACAAATCTTGCTCCTACAGGTATCTGTACATGGAGTTTGTGTTCATTAATCGGTGTCATCATGTTAAAGTGAAATTTTTTTTTTATGAACATTGTAGATTTACATACCTCGACTGAGCTAGATACCTGATTCTAGCTCAAGAGTGACCATGGTTCCTTCTACCGTTGCACTTTCTAGTTCAGCCCGTCTTGCGATGTTTAGAAACACCTCTTCAAGAGTTGCAAGACCAAGCTGAATGTCCGAGATTCCAAATTCAGACTCTCTGTCTTGTAACTCCCCGAAAAAACTCTGTTTGATTTATGAAAAAAAGTAAGACAGATGAAGATCTACTAAAAGATTATAAGAGATTTTTTATTTTCGTAGATGGTTACCGTCAAAAGTTTTTCTTTGTTGTGAGGAATAACAAAAGTCATGAAAGCTTTGTTTTCTTCTGTTGGCTCAACTTTCAGATGCTGCAAATGCAAAATATTGTTTTAGGCTTAGAGACACTAGATTACCGACTAAGTAAACAATTCTGCTAAAAAACACTTGACTACATACCTCCTTAAAGAATATTTTCAATGGCTCATGTGAAATTTCAGGACCGTCGTTTTTGTTTTCGAGGAAGCTAACGGTAGTAACAAAACCCGTGCCAAAGCGGGATTTTAATCTGATTGAGGTCCCAATGCAGCGGAGCCTGCCTTTAGCCATGATCCCTATTCGGTCACCTAAAATATCGGCTTCTTCCATAGAATGCGTAGTTAGTATGATGGCACGACCTTTCTTTGATTCTTGAATAATGTCCCACACATGTCTCCTAGTGATAGGGTCCATACCCGTAGTCTACAATTCAAATATGTCGCAAAATAAAATGAGAAAGAAAGCATAACTAAGCCATAAATAATGATGTGCATAAACACAAAATCTAAAGAGGAAATATTAGCAAGTTGCATACCGGCTCATCTAGGAATACCAGCTTGGGATCACCAATAAGTGCTATTGCAACACTTAGTCGGCGTTTCATTCCACCACTGTAACTTCCTGCTCTAATCTTCGCTGCTCCTGTCAGCTTTACATCAGCAAGTAACTTCTTTGCAATCTGTATAACGGAAAGAAACTTTGTAAGAAATAAATTTTGATATTACATTAAAACTTCTATAAATTAATAACGTTAGGACCATGATATTTTATTAATTTAGCGAAATATTAATTTATCAAGAGATTAATTGGTTTGAAAACTTAATTTGGGACCGAAAAATTCTATTAATTTAGCGAAGTATTAATTTATAGAGGTTATACTGTATTAAGGTGATCAATTTAGTACCGATTTGATCGATGCTGGTGGTAACCCTTTGATGCTAGCAAAGAGGTGAAGGTGCTCTTCACTGGACAAAGCATCCCAAAGGATATCAAACTGTAAAAAGAAAAAAAAGAGTGATAATCTAATAAATCATTGAAGCAGAGAACATTTTGGTCATTGTATAAGAGGACAAGGCAAGAAGAATATGGCAAACCTGAGGACAAACTCCTATCATTTTACGAATATTAGACATACCAACGGAGCTTCTAACGGAATTTCCGTAAATTATTGCTGTTTAAGCCAATCAAATAGAATGATTAAATTTTTTCAAACAATAGCTTCATCATCCAAACAGAAACAGAAAGGTGTTGCAAATTTTCTTACCATCTCCACTAGTAACTGGATTTATACCAGTCATACAGCTTATCGTAGTTGTTTTCCCAGCGCCATTTGGTCCAAGAAGACAAAACAACTGATCTTTCGCAATATTCAACCAAAAACCCTGTTTATATTCCAACAACTAATTAGCCTAGGAATAAAATAAACAAGAAAAGTTATAGTTTTTCATTTCTTTCTCACAAATTTACCTTCACAGCATGAAAAGGGGGTGTTTTCGTGCGTTTGCAGCATCCGAGCTTTGTCGTTCCAGGATAAGTCTTTGCAAGGCCATGAATCTGAACTGCAATGTTAGAATCAACTACTCCATCCATTGCTTGTTGTTTTACTACCGTCTCTTCTTCAAGCACATCTTGATCCTCTGGCGTAATATGCTCTACCGGAGGAACTGAACCGATACAGCTACAAATGCTCCCTTCTGAAAAATGTAAGAAACAATTTTGGCTTAAAGTTTCCAAAACAGAGGATTTTTTTTTTGTATAGTGCAAGAGAAAATAATACCTTCCACTTTGTTGCCCTCTTTGCCAGTCCAGTAACTAGGTTTCAGAAAGTAGAAGATCGATTTTCTTACACCGGACGCGTTGGGAATAATATTGTCAAGGTAGATAGCTAGAAAAAACCAGAAAAAGAATGTCCCCACAAGCCATATGTAGATTTGATTCTGCCAAAAATTAGATCAAAGAGATAATTTTGGTCAGAGAATAATTAACAGCATTTGGATAAATTCTATCTAGAAAGGTTTTGACATACAATTGTAATAACGCAAGTGTCCTCCGTTGCACATACTCCTCTCTTACTCCAACTAATTCCAGAAACTCCGGGAGTTGATGTAGCACCATTAAGTAGCTGCACACCCGCGGAAAATGTATTCGGTGGAAAGAATGACCAAATCACCCGGCGATAAATCGGTTGTCCGCTTGAATAAGGGAATCCAAGAAATGTTACAATCTGCAATATAGAACAATAATAAGTAAGAATCCAAGATTTGAAAAACCAATTGCAGCTACTTTATTTTAGCTAGAGAGAAACCAAACCAAACCAAACCTGTGTTATAAAACCAATCAGAAACACAAGGAAACCGACAGTTGTTCCTGAAGATGATTTGCTAACGAAAGCCGATAGCACGAAGGCTAGGCTAATCTAGCAACACGAATAAACGATAAATTAAACGAAAAACCCTAAAGATAACGCAGAAAGAGCATAATTAGAGGAATGAGGATATTTTTACCATATTAAACTGAAAAAGCAAGAAAAGTAGGAAGACAACAAAGAAATTGTTCTTCACGAAAAAATCAAACTGGAAAATCATTCCAAAGAGGACTAAGAAGAGCGAGGAGACAAACGTAAGGATTCCTTCCCAAGTAAGCCATGATAACCAATAAGCAGTATCGAAAACACCCATCATTGTCATTGCCTGCCGAAGTTTCAGCTCTTTCTCGGTAACGAGCGAACCGAGCTGCAGAACAAAACCAAACATGGAGAATGCAAGAAAGAACACTGGTCCCATAAGAAACATTGCAGAAATAGTTGCTTCTCCACCAGTAGCTTGACGCGGAAATTCCTTAAATCCAAAACCCCAACTAAACTTTGGATCTGTAACAAAAAATGTATAAATGTCAAAACTTATAAGAAGCAGCCACATAAACCACCACAAAGATTCAAAGATTGGTAGTACCTCCAATTAAAGACCTCGCGATTTCACGCTCTGCAGCAATTTGAAGAGGAACAAGGAACTTAAACGTTGGATCTTCAACACGACCACGTTTTGTCACCGAAGAAGAATTTGTCTGAATACCATAGCTTATTACAGTAGCATTCCTTTCCAAAAAATGCAAAGCTCCTGGTACTTTCATTGGATTTGACATAAACCATGCATCTACCTCCTCTTGCCCTTTAAATGATTGAACCTAAACACAAGAAAAACAACACAAACAAACAAAATCTTAGTGGGGGTTATTGGTTTATGGATTTTAATGGATTTCGAAATCTAAACGAAATCCAGTGTTATTGGTTTTATGAGTTTAAAATCCATATCAAAATGTTGTGTTATTGGTTCTACGATTTATAAATACTAATTAAAATTTTAAACACCAAAAATTCATCAAGATTTATTCTAATAAAAAACAACCAAATGTTTTTTTTGACAATGTTTTTTTGACGATAACCAGGGGGTGATCTGGGTTTTTACCAGAATTTAATCACTAGGACACCACCACTTCGTTAAAAAAAACGACTAAATGCATAATTGCTCGGAATTGCATAAACCCTAACCTTGTTGGTCGGAATTGGTCTTCCGGGATTATTAGCCATAATCGCGGAGACAATGTCAGTGACACAACGGCCTTGGTTCCCACTCCAAACGAAGTCAAAGCAAGGAAGCTTCACGAAGAACTTATCCTCACAAGGTGGAATCGGAGGCGAGGCTAACACCTTAGGATCGGTGACATTTTTGTGGGTCGTCGAGGTATCCACGCTAGCTTTCATCGATTCTTCGATACAGAAGATGAGAAAAATGAAGAAGAAAGAAGAGAAGAGATGAAGACACGTGGCTCTCTTGTTTCTCCATGAAATCAACAGATTCTTCTTGAACAACGCCGTGAACTGTTGGTACAGAAGAGGCAAGCCTTCTCTTAGAGTCGCCTTGACACAGAGGAAGAAGACGATTAGAGGATTTTTTTTTTTTTTTTTAAATAAAAACGTTATGTCAGTATTATTACAACGAAACGCCTATAATAAATTGTGTAATTAACCAAAATATAAACAGTTTTAATAAGACTCACATTTATTACAAAAAAATTCAAAGGGAATCTACCTAGCTGCAAAGTTCCAAAAAATAAATATTGTTTTCTTATTTTGTATACTTAATAATTAAGACTAGAAACGCGTTTTTCTAAATTTGTAAATCACATGCACTATGAAAAAAACATTCCGTTTCTACATAAGATTTTAAAATGTTTCTAGTTAAGCTCTGTTTATATTTTTGGAAGGCGAATCCGGATTATTACAATATTAAGGAATGAGTAACGTATAATAACATTTGGCACACTGTATTAAAACTATATAAATATGTTAAGAATATTCATATTTTTCTTAGATTTATCAAATTATGATTTATTTTGATTAATCACAAAATTTGATGATTAATTACGTATTCACGCTGGAAAAAAAACGCGTTAATAACCCTTGGTTTTTACACAAAAGTTTTAAACGAAGAAGATAATTGAAGAGGTGGTGTGGTGTTCACTAAGAAAAATTAAAGACTAAAAAAAAAAAGCTTCTTTCTTCTTCAACAATGGCGATTTTTTTTTGGGCTCAATCTAATGCGTTACTTAGAAAAAACTTAACCTACCAGGTATTGTATCCTTTTTTCCTCTACGAAATCGATGAATTTTTTTGCGAAAATTTTCAAAACCTAACTTTCTGAAATATGTTGTTAGAAAAAATCACATTAACACGATCTTAATTAGTTTTCTATATGTTTATGTCATTTTGGTGCAGAGGAAAACCTTATGGACGAATATTCGACTTGTTCTGATTCCACTTTTCCTCTGTTTACTTCTCCTTGGGATTCAAACTTTGACTGATACATTTACAAAGAAAATTGCCTTGGATTTGACTAAATGTGGAAGTACAGATAATTCGATTGATGGTAACTGTCCAGTACCAAAACCACCACTGTTACCTCCGATGTTACAGATTCCAAAACCTGAATCTCGTGCTGTTAAAGCTAGTTTCTTTTCCTACGGAGATCTTCCCGACATTACTTGTAGAAAAACAGGAACTTGTCCTGTTACTTTACTTTTTACAGGGAATAATATTTTCTTTGGTAAAGGTAAATACTTTATTATGTTAACCTTCTACTTCTTTAAAAACTTAATCTTGGTTTGTTGCGAAACTTATCGATTGTTTTTCGGGTTTTTTCAGCGTTATCGGGGAATATGTTTGGTGGTTCTTTCGCGGTGAATACATCGGACGTTTTGTCTAGTTTAGCTAATAATGTATTGGTAAGTTTCTATTAGAAATTTTATATCTCTTTGTTTCAGATTTTTTACTTGAATGTCATGATTTTTCAGGGTTCAACAGAAGCAGCGGGCGAAAACAACTATGCCGATCCAGGGATTGTCTCGCATATTCCTATCTACAATATTCAATCTCAATGCAGTCCAAATTCTACATGGCCATTCTCATTAGGACAAATTCATACAAGTATATATGTTTATCCT
Organism: Draba incana; assembly: GCA_963576765.1. Taxonomy (NCBI): domain Eukaryota; kingdom Viridiplantae; phylum Streptophyta; class Magnoliopsida; order Brassicales; family Brassicaceae; genus Draba; species Draba incana. The sequence goes on from OY755205.1 coordinate 45,702,012, forward strand.
TTGATAGCTTGATGAAATGATAAAATGAAAACACTAAGAAATTAACGTAGTGGCTGTGTCTAAATTTTCCAGAGGTGAAGTGTATTCAAGGTTTGTCTCTATGGAGAAATTCCTCTGTAGAGGTCAATGATGAGCTTTTCAAAGGTAGCTGGAGAGGAAATTCAGAGAAAATGACAAATGAGATTAGTGCAGGTTAGTTAAATCTCTCTGCCATTTTTATTTGTGTTTATATAGTATTAAGCTGAGATTTCTGATTGTTTAGTGTATTTTCAATGCCTTAGCGTACGATCTCTTGAGTACGGATAGAAAAAACTTCGATGTGACGATCTGGTATAACTTGACAAAGAGTGACGACGATATTCCAAGTAAAGTAGGTTTGGTTCGAGTTCCTCGGTTAATCAATCTGGTATGAAATTACGCCATGCTATTGTACTCTCTTTTGAATTTGCTCTTTTACATGTTTTTTGAATTGAACTGGTCCAATGTTTACATAATGCAGGTATCAAATGCTTATCTTAAGTTTCTGAATGGTCCGGGGACAAGGATATTATTCGAGTTTGTCAAAGAAGTTCCTAAACCCGCAACTACATCCAATTTAGATTTCGCTTCACAGCTTGGCCCGGTTTTCTTCGCTTGGGTTATTCTGCTTTTATTCCCTGTAAGTTCTTTTCACATTTTGAATATTTTGAGCTATTACAAGTACTAAATTCCACACAAAAAATATTCATCACAATGTGTATAACATTGTAGGTGATTTTGACAACATTGGTGTATGAGAAACAACAGCGTCTAAGAATTATAATGAAAATGCATGGTCTAGGAGACAGTCCATACTGGTTGATATCATACGCCTATTTTCTAATCGTATCTATCTTCTATGTTACTTCGTTGGTGAGCTTCGGGTCAGCGATAGGACTCAGATTTTTCCGCCTCAATGACTATAGCATACAATTCGTTTTCTACTTTATCTTCATAAATCTACAAATCGCCCTCGCCTTTCTCGTTTCTTCATTTTTCTCAAAAGTCAAGACTGTAACAGGTACTACTACCATCAGAATTTCTTGATTCTACTCAAGAATTTGTTTTTCAATTGTGAAAGTGGATTTTTCCTTTGGCTTAATTGTAGTTGTTTCTTACATATTGGTGTTTGGAAGTGGGCTCATGGGCGGTTTTCTCTTTGAACAGTTGCTTGAAACTCCTTCATTCCCCGGTAAGTTAACTTGACTAGCTTTATACAAATTTTTAGTTATGACCATTTTAGTAAAACTAGTATTTATATTTTTAACAGAAAATGGAATTCTTGCAATGGAGTTGTACCCCGGTTTTTCGTTATACCGCGGATTGTACGAGCTTTCGCAATCAGCTGTCCATGGAAACGGGATGGAATGGGGGGATATCCACGAAAGCGGAATGGATAAAGTTTTCTACATTATGTTAGTGGAATGGTTTGTGATTCTCATTGTAGCATACTATATCGATCAGGTTTCTCAATCCGGAAAAAGCATTTTCTGTTTCTTCAAGAACCCTTTCAAGAAATCTTCTTCATTACCAAGTCCTAGTGTGCAAAGACAAAGCTCTGAAAACGTCCTCATTGACATAGAGAAAACAGATGTTACTCTTGAGGTACCTTAAATTTTTCTTATTACTACTTACTATGGTTATTCAATTTGCAAGTAGTTTTAATAAAAAAAAAATGGAAAATAAATAGAGAGAAAAAGTTGAGCAATTGAGGAAGGAAGGGAACTCAGGGCACGCAATTGTGTGTGACAATATGAAGAAAGTGTATCCAGGTAGAGATGGTAATCCAGAAAAAATAGCGGTAAGAGGTTTATATCTCGACGTGCTTGCGGGAGAATGTTTCGGTATGCTTGGACCTAATGGTGCTGGAAAAACTTCCTTCATCAATATGGTTAGGTTCCTTAAAACTTTGAATAATACACTAATTAAAAAAGTGTTACAACTTACAAGAGTATCAAATTTTGTAATCTTGTGTTGTATTTTTCTTGCTTTATGCTAGATGACCGGGCTACTGAAACCGACATCTGGAACAGCGTTTGTTCAGGGTTTGGATATATGCAAGGATATGAACAAAGTATACACAAGCATGGGCGTTTGTCCGCAGCACGAGTAAATATATCCTCTAAATAGTTTTTTCGCATTTTCTTCCATTACCAAGCAAATAAAGAGCATCTTTCATTTTTGTAATGTCATTCTCTTGGTTTCAGCTTGCTTTGGGAGACACTGACAGGAAGGGAACATCTTCTCTTCTACGGGCGACTCAAGAATATCAAGGGCTCTGCTTTAACTCAAGTTAGTTTTTACCGCTTTGCGATTTTCTTGTATGTGTTATTATACTCCCATAAGAAAAATGTTGATTCATGGATATGTATGATCATTTTTAAGGCTGTGGAGGAGTCTCTCAAAAGTGTCAGCCTTTTCGATGGAGGAGTTGCTGACAAGCCTGCTGGAAAATACAGCGGAGGCATGAAAAGGCGACTTAGTGTCGCCATTTCGCTAATCGGGAACCCAAAGGTACATCTCTCCTGGTCTCTTGTTATGTAATCTTGTAACCAATGGCTCAATTTCTAAAGAATCCATTGTTGATTTGTTAAAAGGTGGTTTACATGGATGAACCTAGTACCGGACTTGATCCAGCCTCAAGAAAAAACTTATGGACCGTGATCCAGAAAGCAAAACAGAACACAGCCATAATCCTCACAAGTATCCTTCAATCTCTTTGAATCTGATCTAGAAATTGTCTCTTAAGAGTCATTTTGTTTTTAACCTAAAGAAACTTGTCTCTCACGTTTTCTCAGCTCACTCAATGGAAGAAGCAGAGTTTCTATGCGACCGATTAGGGATTTTTGTAGACGGAGGCTTACAATGCGTAGGAAACCCTAAAGAGCTAAAAGGAAGGTACGGTGGATGGTATGTATTCACAATGACGACCTCATCGGAACACGAGGAGAAAGTAGAGAGAATGGTTAAACGTACTTCGCCAAACGCAAAGAGAGTATATCATCTTGCAGGAACACAGAAATTCGAAATCCCTAAACAAGAAGTCATGATTGCAGATTTGTTTTTGATGGTTGAGAAAGCCAAAAGCAAATTCGCAGTTTTTGCTTGGGGACTCGCCGACACAACTCTCGAAGACGTCTTCTTCAAAGTTGCTACAACTGCTCAACCCTCCTTGTCTTAAATGGTTTCGTATGATCAAAACCCTATTTAGGGTTTCATTATTATTATGACTCAAGTTAGGGTTAATACCTTGAGAGACAAGTTAACTAAATAACTTTACAGTATCTTGTTATAAAAACATTGCTTCAATGAGAATGAGAAACACTCTAAAGCTCATCATGGTCCGTGACTCCGGAGCCGGAGCCAGAGCCATAAGCTAACGACCTAGTCATGTTCACTATATGCTCCAGATCGAATCCGAATACGCCTCCAATATTCACAACTCCGGGATTCTGGCTATTGTAAAACGAGAGAGCAGTGGCTCGTTCGAAGCCACTGTTCAAGCAGAAATGAAGCAATCCTTTAGGGAAGACGAAAACATCGCCTTTTCGCAAAACCGTCTGAAAAATCCTCTCATTTGTATCTACAAATCCAGCAAACACGACTCCACTAACAACGAAAAGCATCTCGAACGACCTCGGGTGGGAATGGAACGGTATAGTTCCGTCCCTTTCGAGGTCAGTCCGTGAGACCGAGAGGCCAAGAGTGTTTAGACCTGGAAACTCTAATGCAATGAGCAATGTGACGCTCGATTGTAGAAAATTGTCTGTGTCTCCAGCCATAGTAAGTTTGGTGGACTTGAAATCTTGAGCGTTGATCTCGCTCGGGTTCTTGCAAGGAAAGCCGTTGATGAAGAAGCTACGTTGTTCTCCTGGAGCCGTCGGACATGTGTCCTGCATACTGTCTGAATCCGCGGAGACAGATAATAAGATTGCACAAAACAAGATCATAACCAAATATTTCATCCTTGTGAATTGTGATAAAGAGTACTTTAACTTATGATTAATCAATTATATACTCTGTTTTTAGGAGATGTGGCTTAGAGTTGAGTACACTACTACTACTTAGTGGCTTTTTGAGTAAGATTATGTTTTAAGATGAAAATTGCTTCTAAGTAACACTTTTCACTACTTTTCCAACTTACTGATGTTGACATTATTACTACTTCAAGCTCTAGTACTGTTTTGGTTACCTGAAAAATGCAATTTTGCTTGCCATAACAGGAAAGCAAAGAAGCTTTCTGATATTTTCCTCGAACGAAAAGTACAATGGTTTGGTTTGGTAGGTATTAGCCAAATTATACAATTGAAAGGGACAAAGGTTATGTCCAAACAGCCAATTAGTGCAACGAAGGGAAAAACTTGGAGATTATTCGAAACCGCGCCGAGATAGAGAACCGTTTCTCTAGTGCCCGTTTTCAAGCAGGGCAGTATCGGTTTCATCGCGCTCTTCTAAGCTCTGAAGGATATCTTTGATGAACTTTATGAAAGAACAGAGTCCACCCAAGAAATTATGGTCGATGACGCCATTTCCATCAAGAACATGCGCGAAATCAACCAGCTTCACTTGTGCACGCGTCGCCTCTTCTTTCATTTCATTCTCATAAATCATCAGAATCGAGCAAGAATTGAAATGATAAATCGTTTGCGTTTCAAACCAAGCCTTAAGTTCCAACAACTGCGATAAAATCCCATTAGAACCGCCATAAACCTCTTCCGCAAAAGCACAGTTCGGTATCGAGTTCGAATTCGAATTAGATGACACAAACTTCCTCAAAGCAACCTTAGCGCCATCGATATTATACCCAAGAACAACCTTCTTATCGGGTCTCCAAAAACTCGATTTCTCCCGATCAAAAACCTTAAAACCAGAAACCCTAAACCCCAATGAAACCGTAGTGGTCGCTCTATCTTTCTTAATACATTTCTTGAAATACTCTTCCGAAACATCCGGATACCAAGTCCTAGAACCAATCTTAACATCCATTACCGACGGATTCGAATACCCCGAAACAACGTCTTCAAGAACCAAATGTGGAAGCTTACCAGAACCATTAGATGCTTCAACTAGCTGAGTTCCGTGATACACGGGGAAATATCGACGAATGTGAACCGGAACCTCCTCGTTCGATGAGAATGATTCGTAGAACTTAGCCTCGTTTTCGCCACGAGCATCTCCTTGAAGCGGCTTGTAGAACCGACCTTCGTCGTCTACGAGTGGACCGAGTTTCCCATCTTTAGCAATGTGACCAGCAACTTGATGTTCAGGAGCCTTGTGCATCTTTATGCAACAGTAACGTATCTGAAAAATAAATTTTACCAGGAAAATTCTTAGTATCCTTAAATAGATCTACACATATAACAGATCAATGATCTAAAGTTCAATCACAATTTCAACACAAGATTGAAACTTTTCAATTCCGGTATAATCAGAAGGAGAAACACAATAAACCCAAACGCAACAAAATCCAGATATAGTGTTGTTAAAAGCGAAAAAGTGGAAATTAAAACAAACCCAGAATCAAGCCATGGAGAAAAAACAAAAATTTGGGATCTGTAAAAGCTTATCGAAAAGCTAACAATCTTTCGATTAGAAAAATAAAACTTTTTCAGAAAAAAGTACGTTTTTTTTGTTACTAGTAAACAATTGAGATGGAGCCAGACGAAGAACTTGGCTCAGAGGTTAAAGATTGATCAAAGAAATTATCAACATTGAGGAAGAAAGTATTATTAACTAAGAAATCTCCACGGAGAAATTTTGATGCTACAAACTCACACGACTAAAGATGAGAAATTTGTTCTAATAAGAAAAGAAAAAAAAAAAAATTCTAAGCTATCTTGTCGGGAAGACGAATAAATTAATTAATTAACTAATAATGAATTAATTCTTTTTAGGAAAATCACTAAACCGGACTCGTGATGAGAAAATTGTGCAAACCGGTTCTCTGATATCCGATTTGAATTTAGATAATCGGTTTTGAGTATATAGGGCTTCTTCATCTTCTGATTAAACAAATTTCAGTCTTTACAAATCGCCGCCATCGTCAACCTCAGGCTCTTTTACTCCGGCCGGTGAAATTAGGGTTTTGGTAATGATTTCTAATTCGAGTGTATATTCTTCATCCATTGTTCTGGGTTTATCTGAGAACCCCTAATTTTGAGCTCGTTACTATTCTCTCTCTGAGTTTCTAAGCGTTATTAGGTTTTGGATTTGTTTATATACATAAATGTTTCGTCTTTGTATTCAAGAATCCGTTTTTTCTCTCTTTTTTTACAGAATCTGTGAAGCTTTGGTGCTAAGAGTAAATGGGTCGTTTCAAAAACGTAAGTGGAAAATCTCCTGTTTTTAGTTTCTTCTACCAATTTGTGTTTCGTTCGAGTGATATGTGTTTAGTGGGTTTTTACACTTTGTGTGATTGATATAGAATAAGAAGGGTAGGGTCGTAGTGAAGCCTATAGCGAAGAAGAATCAAGCGAATGTTGATCATGTTACTGGTGATAAGATTCCAAAAAGTTTTGTTTTTTCAAGAATGAAACTTCCTGGTCCTGTTAAACAACTTCAGATGGATTTGAGAAAGCTCATGCTTCCCTACACTGCTCTCAGCTTAAAAGTCAGTTAATAAATCTGTAGAAAGACGAAACTTGAGAAAAAGGAGTTGTGATTCGTGACGATTACTAATGCAATTTGTGACCATTTCTTTTGCAGGAGAAGAAGAGGAACACTTTAAGGGACTTTTTGAATGTATCAGGTCCAATGGGTGTTACGCATTTCCTTATGCTATCGAAAACAGCCTCTGCTTTGTCTCTCAGAGTAGCAAGAACACCGCAGGGACCGACTCTTACGTTTAAGATTCATAAGTATTCTTTAGCGTCGGATATAGCTCAGTCTCAGCTTCGACCTAGATGTCCTCAAGATCTTTTCAAGAGTCCCCCTTTGGTAATCAAATGCAACCTCTCTTTACTTCATATTCGGTTTTCGTAATCTTGTCAGGTTTTTCTAACACTTGAGAATGTTAATTCGTCTTGGTTTAGATTGTTCTCTCTGGATTTGGTAGTCAGGAGCTGCATCTTAAGCTAGCAACGATTATGTTTCAGAACATATTTCCAGCTATCGATATCAACACTGTAAGTTATATTGTTGCCAAGAAGATAATGTTTGTTTCGACAATTTGATTTACGTCTTCTGATGGTGAAATAATATGCTTGTTCAGGTCAAGCTCTCCACATGCCAGAGATTAGTACTGTTGAACTACAATAAAGATACAAAGCTCATTGATTTCCGGCATTATTCGGTAAGACTTCAGCCTGTAGGAGTGTCTCGTAGGATCAGAAAGTTTGTGCAAAACCATCAGGTCCCCGATCTTAGAAACCTGCAGGATGTTAGTGATTTTGTCACCAAGTAAGGATCTGTTCTTTTTATTTACTCCTCTGTATCGATGTGGTTGGATTGATGTTGATTTTTTCGTATCTTTTTGTGTGGGTTTTTTCCAGGGCTGGCTATGGATCAGAGAGCGAAGGAGATGAAGAAGCGGCGACAGTGACACTATCATCTGATTTGGGTCGAGTTAACCGGAGTTCCACAAAGAGTGCGGTGAAACTGCAAGAAATTGGACCGAGAATGACTATGCAGCTCGTTAAAGTGGATGAAGGATTGTGTTCTGGAGGAATCATATTCAGTGAAGATGGTAAATTGTTCATTTTCTACCTCATATTGTGGTATTAGTATATCATCTATCACAGGACGAATCGTCTGATTTAAGGTTTATCTCGGTTTGTTTCAGAAAATGTGGATGGAAACAAGAAAGGGAAGAAAAAGCAAGAGGAAGAAGAAAAAGAAGAAGGTAGCGAAGAAGGTGAGGAAGAAGAGAACAGTGAAGAAGGTAGTGAAGGAGGTAGTGAAGAGGATGGAGAAGACATGGAGGAAGACCTTGAAGATTGAAAAGAATTTATTGAGTAAACTCTGTGTGTAATCTTCACATCAAGTTTTGTTCTTTGGATCTCTAAGTAATGATGCATCTATTGTCTGATTAAAATATGAGTACAATTTGTCACCTTTCTTATTTATAAGTTTGTTGTTCGTGAAAACCAGAGAGGAAAAAAGAATACTCTTTCATAAATTCTCTAAAATTATTACTTTTTGAGTTAAAAAAAAATTGTCAACAATAAGAATTAAGAATGATAATTTAAACTTTTTAACGGTACAAGACTGCTAAAAATGTGTTGTTTTCAGATAGCAGATTTGTGTTTTGAATCAGTATTGTGTATGAAAAGAAAAGAAAAGAAAATGTTGAATTTTTAGTTAGAGAACGAAAAATAAACGTGTGTATTGAAATGTTGAGATAGTTAGGCAGAAAAAGTACAGAAGAGAAAGTACATACAAATCTGTTCGATCCTCAAAGTGTCGTATAGGAGGAATCTACAGCTTTCCGTTTCGATTCCTGACTACGTATCTAATTTCTATACCAGAAATTTATAATTTTACCCCGTATTTTACATTACTTTATAAATATATCCTTTATTTTATAATTGGTTATTGTCACCCATATATACACGCCATTACATATATTATACTCCCTCTCCCTCTGTTCTCGAAAGATTGATGTTTTGGGTTTTTCACACATGTTAAGACACAGTAAATAAATGTGTTAACTAATTATTTATTTTTACTTTTTGCCTTACTTTTTTTTCCAATAATTCTATTACCTACATCACACTAATTTTCTCTTTCTAATTGATTAAAAAACTATTTAATCACTTGGTAAAACGTAAAAGCATAAAATAAAATGTATAAAATCAATCTTTCAAAACACAAAGAAAAAACCAAAAAAATCAATCTTTAGGTTATATGTAGGAAGGGAGTGGGAAAAATTATGTAGGATATATGTAGTAACGGTCTAGTCATATAACAATATATGTCTAAAAAGGGTACCATTTCTTGATATAGAAATTTAATAAATATGATATATCGGGCACGTTAATCTACATATGGAAGTATTAGATGGAATTTGTATTAAAAAAAAAACAAAATCTAAATCAAGGAATGGTTTCTCATATTTGTAATAAATCCTCGAATGCGTCTTTTAAATGTTCTATTGCATATTTATAGTAAAAATATCTCAACATTATAATCAATATTTTAATATGTCAACACATTTCAAGATTTTGTGACGAGTTAATTAGGCAATAGCATTTTATTGTTACCGATAGTGATGATCGATAGGGGTGGTCGGATAGGTGGACAGTGGGCAGATAAATCTTTTTGGACCAAATAGAATTGAAGACTAATTTCATTGAAGAACGAATTACTTCAAACGAGCAAGCAAAAAAAGTGTTTCTCATTGACTTTAGTATTCCCAGGATTCCCATTTATTATAAATTTATTACATATTATGCAGATTTGTTTTCCTCAAATTTTATAATCAAATGCAATTATTTCCTCAATTATTTTCTGATAAACCAATTAATAAGAAAGTTATTTGTTTTCGAAATTTGATAATTATCTTCTAGTCAATAGCATACATAATTTATTTAAATTTTGATGGCGACGCAAATAATAATAGCACCAACAATGAAATAATATTTTGTGGTCTAATTTAGTAAATACAATTGTATTTCATGCTCTATATATTAAAAGAGAAAAAATTTGGGATCATTTTGCTTAGTGTCATCACTTTATTCTTTTCACTTATTTTTATTTAAATAATTAATTCCTACTATATTACTACCCAATCACTCCACAATGACACTTTATAACCAAACATAATTGTGTAAAATATCTTCCATGATTATAAACAATTTTCACTTTTGGAATCTTCTAATATTATGACAAAAACAATTAATTATTTTAAGGAAACATATCCATTATATATATATACTACTAATCTTCCCCTTATTCCAAATTTTTTCCATCGTAAAAAATGATACCATTTTAATTGCACAAAGACAAATAAATGTAGATCTAACTATTTAATTAAATCAAATAATATTGTATCACAATAATACAAACATATTATAACAAATGAATTAGTAAGTAAGTGATCAAAAGCACATACAAACTTCATTCTATGAGATATTTTTGGTAATAGTATTAGGTACCAAAAATATCTCGTGTACATTTACCTGTAATAAAACAATTTAAAAATACCATATGTACATTTACCTGTAATAAAACAATTTAAAAATTAAATTAACGGTTACAACGAAACTCGTGTACAACACGGGTGTTAACCTAGTATATATATAACACATCAACATATAATAGTCGGTTAAATAAATAATGAAATTCCAATTGTTTTAATTTTAGCTCACTAAATAAGTGCATGATATTTTTATAACTTAAAAACGATCCACCTAATGTTTTTTCTTATATGAATGTTAACGTTTATACCATTTTTTGTTTTTATGCTTTTACAATTTGATAATTGATAGGCCAAATTTGTTGCAGGGGAGGAGAGGAGACGATCGCACATCATCCGATCAGAACAGATTTCGACATTATAAATTTTTGCACCATAGCCTTGCTTTTATGCAAAAGTAATGTAACTTTTTGTTTTGGTTGTTTTCGTAAAAGAAAAAAAAGTTTATTTCCTCAGAGCGAAACACGAGATTTAAAGAATTTTTTTTTAGTTTATACCTCAAAACAAACTATTTTCGCAAAAAAAAAAAATCTAAAGAGTATTAATGGCATTTAATCGTAATATACTCCAAAGTATGGGGGTAAATACATTAATGACTAATTTTCCTTTTCTCATGATGTCCTCGTTTATATTTCTTCTACCACCTCCTCTGCACAATCTTCCTCTGAGCTCTCTCTCTCTCAATCTTGAGATCCGTTCTTAAGTCTCTCTCTCTCTCTCTTCAATCTCACAACTTCTCATCATCTCTTGACCTCTTCGTTTCAATCTCAGATTGAATCTGAGAGAATCAACATTGATTTTCGATTACTTAGTTTTTCCTAATTCTCCAGATCTAGTTTTTTCACCATCACGGATAAATCCAGGTATGTTCATCGGAAGTATCGTAGATCTAACTGTTTGATGAATCGAATCGATGTAATTAGATTCAAAACCTGAGACGTATTTGCGATCACGCGTTTCCATTTCGTTTTTTTTCATTTGTCGATTAGCTCGATCGAGCTTTGTTTTGTGTAGATCGAGGCTAATGTAGAAGCTTCGTGATTCATTTTTGGATGAATTATGATGATGATGATGATACTTTTCAATGGATGCATGTTGGATTTGTTTTTTTTTTTTGTGATTGTGATTCGATTTTTTTTTGTATAATTGAATTGCGATCTGAGAGAATTACGAATTGTGATCGTGTTTATTGACTTTATTCGAGATGAATTGAATCATGGATCGAAAAAATAATTAATGCATTATGTTGAAAGAGAAACAAAACTTTTTTTGAAAACTTTTATTCTCATTTCCGAATTCCGAGAGTTTTAATTGCTTTTTGTCTTTGATTATGGATAACTTTTTTTTTTTTGTTGATGCGTTTTTTTTTTGGTTCCGTGATCTTAAATAGTTTTTTATTTTTTATTTTTTTCTCTCGTGAAGGTCTTAAAGCCAACCAACAATGGCGTCCGCGGCAGCAACAGAGAACCAGTGGCTCAAAGGGAGAGTGAAGGCTGTTACCTCTGGTGACTGTTTGGTGATCATGGCTTTGAGCAGGGGCGGTCCACCACCGGAAAAGACCGTCACTCTATCGTCTCTTATGGCTCCTAGATTGGTGAGCAGCCTAATAAAAAGTTATTCCTACTTTTACTAACAGAAGTTTTTCAATCCTCAGGAACTTTTTTTTTTGGATATTTCAACAATCATATGTGTTTTTTTTTTGTTGAAAACCTTAGCTTCGAATATTTTTATTAGTGTAGGCTTTCTCATTGTTTGGTTTGCTCTTGTTTCAGGCTCGCAGGGGAGGTATAGATGAGCCGTTTGCATGGGAAAGCAGGGAATTTCTCAGGAAGCTTTGCATTGGAAAGGTGCAAAGTTGAAACTCTTGATCACTTATGTTAATTGACGATATTTCTGAATATTGAAGTTTTTTATTTCTTTTTTTTGAGCAGGAGGTTTCTTTCAGAGTGGATTACAAAGTGGAAGCTATAGGAAGAGAATTTGGCTCTGTTTTTCTTGGTGACAAAAATCTTGCTCAGCTTGTGGTTCAAAATGGGTGGGCTAAGGTGATAACCATTTTATTTCACTAGATAGCCTTGTCTTTAGGTATGATGCTTGTATCGCTTTCTGATTTGGTGGAGGAATGTATGTTGTGGACAGGTCAGAGGGCAAGGTCAACAGAATCAGGATAAGGTTAGTCCTTACCTTTCGGCGCTAATACAGCTTGAAGAGCAGGCTAAGCAGGAAGGGTTTGGTCTTTGGAGCAAGGTTGGTTTCTCTTTTTCTGTTTCTCATAATTTGGTTGGTCAAAATGTCTTCAGTACAAGGGAGAAAATTGGTGGGCATTTCTAAGTTGCTTAGGCATTGGGAATAAGTATATTTTAAAGTTCATTTAAAACAAAGGGAATCAAGTGGAGGTGATTTGGGTTTCTATGTATGTGAGACTCTATTGAGATTTAATATTTGGAGATATCTAGCACCAATTTTGACTTATGAGAGTTTGACTTTTGTACTCTTTCTTGATTTGCTAATGAAATTTACTTGATCCAGGTTCCTGGTGCTGCTGAGGCATCTATCAGAAATATCCCTCCTTCTGCCGTTGGGGATTCTGGGAATTTCGATGCTATGGGTCTTTTAGACGTAAGTAAAGGCAAGCCCATGGAAGCTATTGTTGAGCAAGTCCGCGATGGCAGTACCATCCGGGTTAATCTTCTTCCTGAATTTCAGTTTGTGCAAGTATTTGTTGCTGGACTCCAGGTATGTAATCTTGTCTCCTTGTTTTGCTGTGTGAAGAATTAAAATTTGACGTTCATAGTGTAAAAGTCTTTGATATTTTCTCTGTAGGCTCCATCGATGGGAAGGAGATCTACACAAGAAACGGTTGTTGAGCCAGATGTTACATCAGCTTCAAATGGAGAAGCTTCTTCTGAGCCGTGTGGTCCTCTGACATCAGCCCAAAGACTCGCTGCCTCAGCCTCAGCAGCATCGTCCGTCGAGGTTTCCTCCGATCCGTTTGCAATGGAAGCCAAGCATTTTACAGAACTTTGTGTTCTTAATAGAGATGTAAGACAATTTGCAACAAAGTAACTCACATGTATTGTATTTCAAAATTTAGATAATCTAAGTGTGAGATGGATTGTGCAGGTTCGCATTGTTCTTGAAGGCGTTGACAAATTCAACAATCTGATTGGGTCAGTATACTATTCTGTTGGGGATACAGTTAAAGACCTGGGTTTGGAGCTGGTTGAAAATGTACGTGTCTAGCTAAATTTTTTTTATGACATGATTACATATTGAATTAATTGCCCAATAAAAGTCTGGTTTGGCCACAACTATGCTGGAAAATACAGATTCCTGCATTTACTTTAGATTAATTTGGCCTATGGTAATAGTTTGTAGTTTTCTTGGTAAATATTGGTGCATCGTTTCTGATATACGAAATAACTAGCAGATATGATCTTTTGGAAAAAAGTTATGAAATTGGTTGCTATTTCTTTTGCTCAGGGTCTTGCTAAGTATGTTGAGTGGAGTGCCAACATGATGGAGGAAGAAGCCAAAAAGAAATTAAAAGCTGCAGAACTTCAATGCAAGAAAAATAAGGTGAAAATGTGGGCAAACTATGTCCCTCCAGCTAGCAACTCTAAGGCAATTCATGACCAGAAGTTTACGGGAAAGGTAAATAATTGCTTGCGGAGATATATTGCTTTCTACCCATTTCACAAGTTCTTAGTTCTTACTAGTTTGTAATCCCTCTTCAGGTAGTAGAAGTTGTGAGTGGCGACTGCTTAGTAGTTGCTGATGATTCTGTTCCATTCGGGAACCCGATGGCAGAGCGCCGAGTCTGTCTTTCAAGTATTAGGTCTCCTAAAATGGGTAACCCACGCAGAGAGGAGAAACCTGCACCTTACGCTCGGGAAGCGAGGGAGTTTCTGAGACAAAGGCTTATTGGAAAACAGGTATTTATTGCTTTGTGCCTTGTTACTTGAATATCGCGTTATGATGCCACATAAGAGGAAGATCTCTGACTTCCTTTTTCCGGGGGGTGCAGGTAAACGTTGAAATGGAATACTCGAGGAAGATCAGCCCAGCGGATGGTGTTACTACTTCTGGAGCTAATGATTCTAGGGTCATGGAATTTGGTTCAGTCTTCATTCCATCTCCTACCAAGGGTGATACAGCTGAAGCAGCTGCAGCAACTGGTGGAGTGAATATTGCTGAACTCATTATTGCCCGTGGCTTTGGGACCGTGGTTAGGCATCGTGACTTTGAAGACAGGTCAAACCATTACGAAGCTCTTCTTGCTGCTGAAGCTCGTGCTCTGACTGGGAAGAAGGGAATCCATTCTGCAAAGGATTCTCCAGCCATGCACATCACAGACCTGACCGTGGGCAATGCCAAGAAGGCTAAAGATTTCCTACCATCCCTGCTCAGAAGTAGGAGAATATCTGCTGTTGTGGAATATGTTCTGAGCGGACATCGGTTCAAGCTTTACATTCCAAAAGAAACTTGCAGTATCGCCTTTGCATTCTCTGGGGTCAGATGTCCTGGCCGTGGCGAACCCTATTCAGAAGAGGCTATTGCTCTAATGAGACGTAAGATCATGCAGAGAGATGTCGAGGTACGCCCATGATACATCTCATTTTTTTCCTTTCTCTTTTCTATATGAGTCTTACATATGAGTCTTTTACAATCACAGATCGAAGTTGAAACTGTGGATAGAACCGGCACTTTCTTGGGATCAATGTGGGAGTCAAGGACCAATGCAGCAACGTATCTTCTTGAAGCTGGCCTGGCAAAAATGCATGGCTTTGGTGCAGACAGGGTTTCCGAAGCTCATCTTCTTGAATTGGCTGAACGAGCTGCTAAAAATCAGAAACTGAAGGTAACACCAATATATATCTCTCTTTACTAAAGAAATACATCCTGTTCGAAAAAAGCTGAACTTGTGAATCCGTATGATATCACAGATTTGGGAAAACTATGTTGAAGGAGAGGAAGTTGTAAATGGTAGCGCTAAAGTAGAAACCAGACAGAAGGAAACATTAAAGGTGAGTTTAGCTGTATGATTCTATTGACGAGTCAGAGTTTTAATACTAAAAGCAAAACCTCAATTCACTTTTAATTGCCTTCTGCTACAGGTTGCTGTTACAGAAGTGCTTGGAGGCGGTCGATTCTATGTTCAGACGGTTGGCAATCAGAAAGTAGCTTCGATTCAAAACCAGCTTGCATCTCTGAGTCTTAAAGACGCTCCCATTGTTGGATCGTTCAACCCTAAGAGAGGTGACATTGTCCTTGCACAGTTTAGCCTCGATAACTCCTGGAACCGTGCTATGGTAAATCATCAAATCTCTATATATCCCAATCTTCATTTCTTGTTTTTCACCGTCACCTATTGGTATTTATTGTATGCATAATTTGTATTCAGATTGTTAACGGACCGAAAGGAGCAGTTCAATCTCCAGAGGAAAAATTTGAAGTGTTCTACATCGATTATGGCAACCAAGAAACAGTTCCATACAGCACAATTCGCCCTATCGAGCCTTCAGTCTCAGCAGCTCCAGGACTCGCGCAGCTCTGCAGACTTGCCTACATAAAAGTTCCGAGCTTGGAAGAGGACTTTGGTCCTGAAGCCGGGGAGTATTTACATACCGTTACTCTAGGCAGTGGGAAAGAGTTCAGGGCAGTGGTAGAGGAAAGAGATACTTCAGGAGGCAAAGTGAAAGGCCAAGGAACCGGAACCGAGCTCGCTGTAACCCTCATTGCTGTTGATGATGAGATTTCCGTCAATGCAGCAATGCTTCAGGTCAGTGCTTAGCCTTGGTCTTTTAATCCTCCAAATTATTTGTGTTTATATAAAACCTGAGAGTGTTATTATGATTACAGGAAGGAATAGCGAGGATGGAGAAACGGAAGAAATGGGAACATAGAGACAAGTTGGCCGCTCTTGATGCTCTTGAGAAGTTCCAAGACGATGCTCGCAAGGCTAGGACCGGAATCTGGCAGTATGGAGACGTTGAATCTGATGATGAGGACAGTGCTCCGGTCAGGAAACCTGGTCGCGGTTAAGCGTTTTCCAACTTATGATCCCAAAGAGGTATCATGAGGAGGAACGGAGAAGCATTTGGTTCTCTATAAAATGAGTTATAAGTTAAAGAATTATAAGTTAAGAACAGAGAGAGATGATGCTTTCAAAGCATCAAACTTTTTGTAACGTTTAGATTTCTCTTTTTTTTTCTCTTTTTAATTTATTTTCTATACTTTTTTTGGTTTTATAGACTACAAAAAGAAATTTTCCATTTTAGGATTACAATAATGTTCTTGTTCTTTATTTTTGTTTCGACAAAAGAATCATAATAAGGTGTTCCATAATAAGGTGTTGAGGTTGAACAACTCGACAACATAAAAGAGTTCCTTTATGCAAAGTAATATACTGCAAACTTTTTGTTTCGGTCGTTTTCGTTAAAGAAAAAAGATGACAGGTTTATTTCCTCAAAGCGAAACAGAAGAACTAAAGAAAATTTATTTGATTTCCCCCCCCCCCCAAAAAAAAAACAACATATCTATTAATGGCATTTAACCGTAATATACTGGCAAGTATACGGACAAATACATAATGACTAATATCCGTTTTTTTTTTTTTTTTTCTCATGAAGTCCTCGTTTATATTTTTCTTCCACCACTTCCTCTGCACAATCTTCTTCAAATCTTTCTTAAGTCTCTCTCTCTCTCTTTTTCTTCAGTCTCACAACTTCTCATTTTCTCTGTGAGCTTTTTGTGTCAATCTTAGATTGAATCTGAGAGAATTAAATTAAGATTGATCTTCGTTACATTTTTCCTTGGTCTCCAGATCTAGTTTTTTTCCCCATCACGGATAAATCCAGGTATGTACATCGGAATTATCGTAGATCTAAAATCTAATCGTTGTAATTAGATTCAAATATTGCGATCACGCATTCGATTTCGTGTTTTGGTTTGTCGATTAGCTCGATCGAGCTCTGTTTTGTGTAGATCGAGACTAATGTAGAAGCTTCATGATTCATTTTTCGATGAATAATGATGATGATGATGATGATCAGTTTGCATGTTGGATATTGTTTTTTTTTTTTTTGTGAATCAATTTTTTGTATAATTAAATTGCGATCTGAGAGAGAATTTCGAATTGTGATCGTGTTTATTGGTTTTATACGAGCTGAATTGAATTATGGATCGAAAAAACAATCAATGTATTATGATGACAAAAGAACAAAACTTTTTTTGAAAACCTTTTTTAATGTTTCTGTCTTTTGATTGTGATATGAAACCTTTTTTATTTTATTTCCGTTGACTCTGATGAAGGTCTTAAAGCCAACGAACAATGGCGTCCGTGGCAGCAACAGAGAACCAGTGGCTCAAAGGGAGAGTGAAGGCTGTTACCTCTGGTGACTGTTTGGTGATCACGGCTTTGACCCATAACAGGGCCGGTCCGCCACCGGAAAAGACCATCACTCTATCTTCTCTTATGGCTCCTAGAATGGTGAGCAGCCTAATAAAAAAATTATTCCTTTCTCCCACAGAAAGTTTTACAATCTTGGAAAACTATAGTTATTTTTGGATATATGGACATTTCAATGATAATAAGTTGTTACCAAACAACCATATCAAGATTTTTGTTAGTATAGGCTTTCTCATTGTTTGGTTTGCTCTTGTTTCAGGCTCGCAGGGGAGGTATAGATGAGCCTTTCGCATGGGAAAGCAGGGAATTTCTCAGGAAGCTTTGCATTGGGAAGGTGCTTAGTTGAAACTCTTATATAACTTCTGCTATATGATTGTAATTTGACAATATTCTTTATATTGAAGTTTTTTTATTTTTTTGAACAGGAGATTGCTTTCAAAGTGGATTACAAAGTGGAAGCTATAGCTGGAAGAGAATTTGGCTCTGTTTTCCTTGGTGACAAAAATCTTGCTAAGCTTGTTGTTCAAAATGGGTGGGCTAAGGTGATAACCACTAGATAGCCTTGTCTTAAGAGGTATGATGCTTGTATTAGCTTTCTGATTTGATGGAGGAATGTATGTTCAGGTCAGAGGGCAAGGTCAGCAGAATCAGGATAAGGTTAGTCCTTACCTTCCGGAGCTAATACAGCTTGAAGAGCAGGCTAAGCAGGAAGGGTATGGTCTTTGGAGCAAGGTTGGTTTCTCTTTTTCTGTTTCTCTAAACTCGGTTTGTCCAGACGTCTTCAGTACAAAGGAAAAACTTGGTGGGCATTTCTAAGTTGCTTAGTCATTGAGAATTATTTTATTGTAAAATCTACTTAAAATAAAGGGAATCAAGTGGAGGTGATTTGAATTTCTATTTCTGTGAGGCTCTCTTGAGAGTTTAATGATCAGATATCTTGAGACTTTTGTACTCTTTCTTGATTTGTTGATGAATTTTGTTTGATCCAGGTTCCTGGTGCTGCGGAGGCATCTATTAGAAATCTTCCTCCTTCTGCCGTTGGGGATTCTGGGAATTTTGATGCTATGGGTCTTTTAGCCGCAAGTAAAGGCAAGCCCATGGAAGCTATTGTTGAGCAAGTCCGCGATGGGAGTACCATCCGGGTTTATCTTCTTCCTGAATTTCAGTTTGTGCAAGTATTTGTTGCTGGACTCCAGGTATGTAATCTTGTTTCCTTGTTTTTGCTGTGTGAAGAATTGAAATTTTACGTTCATTGTGTAAAAGTATTTGATATTTTCTCTGTAGGCTCCATCGATGGGAAGGAGATCTACACAAGAAACTGTTGTTGAACCAGATGTTACATCAGCTCCGAACGGAGAGGCTTCTGCTGAGCCGCGTGGTCCTCTAACAACAGCCCAAAGACTCGCTGCCTCAGCCTCAGCAGCATCGTCCGTCGAGGTTTCCTCTGATCCGTTTGCAATGGAAGCCAAGTATTTTACAGAGCTTCGTGTTCTGAATAGAGATGTAAGACGATTTGTAACAAAGTAACTCACACGTATTGTATTTCAAAATTTAGATAATCTAAATGTGAGATGGATTGTGCAGGTTCGCATTGTTCTTGAAGGCGTTGACAAATTCAACAATCTGATTGGGTCAGTATACTATTCTGTTGGGGATACAGTTAAAGACCTGGGTTTGGAGCTGGTTGAAAATGTACGTGTCTAACTAAATTTTTTTTATGACATGATTACATATTGAATTAATTACCCAATAAAACTCTGGTTTGGTCACAACTATGCTGGAAAATACAGATTCCTGCATTTACTTTAGATTAATTTGGCCTATGGTAATAGTTTGTAGTTTTCTTGGTAAATATTGGTGCATCGTTTCTGATATACGAAATAACTAGCAGATATGATCTTTTGGAAAAAAGTTATGAAATTGGTTGCTATTTCTTTTGCTCAGGGTCTTGCTAAGTATGTTGAGTGGAGTGCCAACATGATGGAGGAAGAAGCCAAAAAGAAATTAAAAGCTGCAGAACTTCAATGCAAGAAAAATAAGGTGAAAATGTGGGCAAACTATGTCCCTCCAGCTAGCAACTCTAAGGCAATTCATGACCAGAAGTTTACGGGAAAGGTAAATAATTGATTGCAGAGATATATTGCCTTCTACCCATTTCACAAGTTCTTAGTTCTTACTAGTTTTTAATCCCTCTTCAGGTAGTAGAAGTTGTGAGTGGCGACTGCTTAGTAGTTGCTGATGATTCTGTTCCATTCGGGAACCCGATGGCAGAACGCCGAGTCTGTCTTTCAAGTATTAGGTCTCCTAAAATGGGTAACCCACGCAGAGAGGAGAAACCTGCCCCTTACGCTCGGGAAGCAAGAGAGTTTCTGAGACAAAGGCTTATTGGAAAACAGGTATTTATTGCTTTGTGCCTTGTTACTTGAATATCGCGTTATGATGCCACATAAGAGGAAGATCTCTGACTTCCTTTTTCCGGGGGGTGCAGGTAAACGTTGAAATGGAATACTCGAGGAAGATCAGCCCAGCGGATGGTGTTACTACTTCTGGAGCTAATGATTCTAGGGTCATGGAATTTGGTTCAGTCTTCATTCCATCTCCTACCAAGGGTGATACAGCTGAAGCAGCTGCAGCAACTGGTGGAGTGAATATTGCTGAACTCATTATTGCCCGTGGCTTTGGGACCGTGGTTAGGCATCGTGACTTTGAAGACAGGTCAAACCATTACGAAGCTCTTCTGGCTGCTGAAGCTCGTGCTATGGCTGGGAAGAAGGGAATCCATTCTGCAAAGGATTCTCCAGCCATGCACATCACAGACCTGACCGTGGGCAATGCCAAGAAGGCTAAAGATTTCCTACCATCCCTGCTCAGAAGTAGGAGAATATCTGCTGTTGTGGAATATGTCCTGAGCGGACATCGGTTCAAGCTTTACATTCCAAAAGAAACTTGCAGTATCGCCTTTGCATTCTCTGGGGTCAGATGTCCTGGCCGTGGCGAACCCTATTCAGAAGAAGCTATTGCTTTAATGAGACGTAAGATCATGCAGAGAGATGTCGAGGTACGCCCATGATACATCTCATTTTTTTCCTTTCTCTTTTCTATATAAGTCTTACATCTGAGTCTTTTACAATCACAGATCGAAGTTGAAACTGTGGATAGAACCGGCACTTTCTTGGGATCAATGTGGGAGTCAAGGACCAATGCAGCAACGTATCTTCTTGAAGCTGGCCTGGCAAAAATGCATGGCTTTGGTGCTGACAGGGTTTCTGAAGCTCATCTTCTTGAATTAGCTGAACGAGCTGCTAAAAATCAAAAACTGAAGGTAACACCAATAGATATCTTTCTTTACTAAAGAAAAATTTCCTGTTAACTTGCTAATCCGTATGATTTCACAGATTTGGGAAAACTATGTTGAAGGAGAGGAAGTTGTAAATGGTAGCACGAAAGTAGAAACCAGGCAGAAGGAAACATTAAAGGTGAGTTTAGCTGTATGATTCTATTGACGAGTCAGAGTTTTAATACTAAAAGCAAAACCTCAATTCACTTTTAATTGCCTTCTGCAACAGGTTGCTGTTACAGAAGTGCTTGGAGGCGGTCGATTCTATGTTCAGACGGTTGGCGATCAGAAAGTAGCTTCGATCCAAAACCAGCTTGCATCTCTGAGTCTTAAAGACGCACCCATTGTTGGATCATTCAACCCTAAGAGAGGTGACATCGTCCTTGCACAGTTTAGCCTCGATAACTCCTGGAACCGTGCGATGGTAAATCATCAAATCTCTAAATATCCTAACCTTTATTTATTCTTTCTTCACCATCACCTTATTGTATGCCTATTTTGTATTCAGATTGTTAATGGACCCAAAGGAGCAGTTCAATCTCCAGAGGAGAAATTTGAGGTGTTCTACATTGATTATGGAAACCAAGAAACTGTTCCATACAGCGCAATTCGCCCTATTGAGCTTTCAGTCTCAGCATCTCCAGGACTCGCGCAGCTCTGCAGACTTGCCTACATAAAAGTTCCGAGCTTGGAAGAGGACTTTGGTCCTGAAGCCGGGGAGTATTTACATACCGTTACACTAGGCAGTGGGAAAGAGTTCAGGGCAGTGGTAGAGGAGAGAGATACTTCAGGAGGCAAAGTTAAAGGCCAAGGAACCGGAACAGA
The DNA here is from genome assembly GCA_963576765.1 of Draba incana. Lineage (NCBI taxonomy): Eukaryota > Viridiplantae > Streptophyta > Magnoliopsida > Brassicales > Brassicaceae > Draba > Draba incana. The sequence continues at coordinate 45,723,738 of OY755205.1, forward strand.
GCTCGCTGTAACCCTCATTGCTGTTGATGACGAGATCTCCGTCAATGCAGCAATGCTTCAGGTCAGTGCTTAGCCTTGGTCTTTTAATCCTCCAAATTATTTGTGTTTATATATAAAACCTGAGAGTGTTATTATGATTACAGGAAGGAATAGCGAGGATGGAGAAACGGAAGAAATGGGAACATAGAGACAAGATAGCCGCTCTTGATGCTCTTGAGAAGTTCCGAGACGAAGCTCGGAAGTCTAGGACCGGAATCTGGCAGTATGGAGACGTCGAATCTGATGATGAGGACAGTGCTCCGGTCAGGAAACCTGGTCGCGGTTAATCGTTTTCGACCGGCGAGAACTTTATGATCCCAAAGAGGGAGAGATGTTGCTTTTATAGCATCAAACTTTTTGTAACGTTTTAGAATATCCTTTTTCTTTCTTTTTTAATTTATCTTTATACTTTTTTTTGGTTTTATAGATTCACAAAAAGAATTTTTCTATTTTAGGAGTAAGGGACGATGTTTTTTTGTTTGGCAGAGAAACATAATAAGGTGAAAGTAACTTCAGGTTTATCAAGTCGACAGCGTAAGAGTGTGCTTTCATATATGTGTTTACTGTCCTTGGTGCCTTCTCTGTTTTGCATTTTTCTCCAAACTTCATCTTCTCGAGGAAGTTTTTTTTATGTCGTTTGCCGGTGGAAGAAGTTCAACATAACGTGTAAAAAGACTCAAGGAACGAACAATTTTGGTCACAGCATAAAAAGTAGCTACTTGAGGATACGCCGAACACTCGAAACCGATTTGATGAGGTTTTCGAACAGCCTTGATGTGGAGAGATAGATTCAAAAAGCTTACATCCTTAGTGTGGAGAGAGATTCATAGGAATTATTGAGTTCAATCAATAGATTTTATTAATGACTACTAAACTCGAATAGCTTTACAATGTCAAATTTATACTAAAAAGATTAGGGAAACAAAACGATAGAACAAAGGTTTTAGCGATGAGCGACGATAACAGACAGAAAATTGCAAATGATAATAGATACCACTTTCTTGTTTGATGTTTGGAGTAAGCACTTATCATTTTTCTCTTTGAGAGACAAAAAGGAAGAAACAGAAACTACAGTTTTGGCTATCAAAGAACAGTCTCACTTACATATTCCTTCCCCCTTTCTTTTCTAAGTGCCCAAAGACAAAAATCCCAAAGTTGGTTTTACTCCTTATATGCTACAAGCAGAATAGAAGAACATTCAACCCAAAAACACAAATGAAAAAACCAGATTAAAAAAAAATCCCATCTTCCTTTGATCCTTTCACATCTCGAAAACTTTTCCTTTCTTTCTCTACTAAAACAACTCTTCTTCTAAGTCTCACGTCTCGGTTGCCTTTTGCGCGGTGCCGCGGTTTCTTCCTTCTTCTCGGACTCATCATCTCCACTCTTTGAGCTCTCTGCTACTTCTGGTTTCTTCTTCTCCACAGTTGCTGCTGCGGCCTATTTAACAACCATTTTCATTTCTTTTAGCTTCTTCACTTGTCACTTATATCTAACAAAATACAAACCACAAAATTCAAAGAGAACTTATACCTTTTTGCCACCGAAGATAAGCTTGAGGAAGAGCGAGAAGAATACGACCACAATGGAAACGAGGACACCAATGGTCAAGTTTGGTTGTTGCTCAGCTTTTTCAATCAGTTCCTACAAAAGATAAATGTCCAAATCTATCTTAAGTCCTCTTCAAGGTCGAGTCATCGTCAATCGTCATTACGTTCAATGCAGGAGAACTTACCGTGATCTTAGACTTGTAGGCACTTAGGAAAGAAATATCCGCAACCTTGTTCAAGAGGTCGAATACAATCTTCTGCAACATTAAAACAGAAACGTAAGTATTATTCGAGAAGTTATAATTAGTAAACGAAAAGTTTTACTTCAGTTGTATTCTTTACCTGGTAGCTCTTGAGACCATCTGAAGAGCCAGCAGCTTCTTCTTCTGCCTTTTGTTTCTCTTTCTCAACATCGAATTTGGGTTTCCACGTAGTCTGCCTGTAAGTTTCAGCGACCTTCTCGTCTTTCGCAATCAAAATGTTGTCAAACAAGATACCGTCTTGCATTGTCCAGATCTCTATACCGATTGCTGCAATTGGTTCGTAATCCGGTCTGTCTAGCTCAAAGTAGTCAGGGTTAGGGATATCTCTGGGTTTCCAGATTCCCTTGTACGCCGGGTTATCGATAAGAGGTGCACTCCATTTGCCCTTGTAAGCAGGATTCTTCTTCAACGGTTTCTTCCATTCACCACAACCTGGTGCTGATTCACACTTGGGGTTGTCAATCTTTGGAGCCTCCCACATACCATCTTCCTCATCATCCCAATCTTCAGGTTTGGTTGCCTCAGGGTCATCGACTTCCTCAGGCTCATCATCTAACCATCCTTCGGGTTTCTCAGCTTCCTCATCTTCGATTTCCATGGGTGCATCCTCGTCCCAGTCGTCTGGCTTCGAGGCATTAGGGTCAGGAATCTTAGCTCTTTCATCCCAGTCTTCTGGTTTCTTGTCTTCAGGGTCAGGGATGGTTTTGGCAGGGATCAATGCAGGCTCAAAGTCTTCTCCAGAGAGTAAATTAGCCTTCTTTTTCTCCTCTCCATCAACCAAAATTCTCACCTCGTTGTCGGGTTTCAAGATGGCGGTGAAGACATGGGAAAGCTTGTCATAAGGAACTGAAGGAGGGAACTTCAGATGGTGTTCAACGTATTCGCCACTCTTGGGATTCTTGTGCTTCAAGATGAAATGCACTTTGTTTGTGGCTCCACACTTGTCAGGCCCAAACATGATAGAGTAAGGAGATTGACTATCAAACCCTTGAGGTGTCCATCCAGCTTCTTGAGGACGGAGGTATTTCAAGTAAGCACCACCACACTCAAGCCCTTCCTGAAAACGAACTTCGTATTGAAGAACAACAGTTCCTTCCTTAAGGTTTAGAGGCTCGTCAAGCTCTTTCACTATTCCATACTTACGAGCCTTCTCGCTTACGAGAAGTCCGTAATCATCATGTCCCTCACTCTTAGAGTGCTTCCATACACCTGAATCATATAACTAGCGTTAACAAAAAAGAAGCTTCTATTCAAGGTTCAACAACAAATCCACCAAATCCACTTCCTAATCGATTCAAGTGTTGAAACAAAATACAAAACATGCAGAATTTTAATGCATTTGAAAATCTGTTTACAAAGAGCCTAAGAAATCACATTGCAAAATAAGACTAACCATGAATTAAACCAACATTTATTCAGATTTAATTCAAAATTCTCGATTTGATTACTCTACATGTTAAGGCCAATACAATACAAATACACTTCAATACCAGAAACATGAAGAAGCATCAACAATCCCAGAAGAACATATACTAACTAGTAACTACAGTGCAGTGTGAAATATAGTGTTACCTTCGTATTCACCATTCTTCGAAACGATCCAGCGACCATCAAAGTCTTCATCGAACGATTCATACAAAACCTGAACAGAAAAACGAGAATCCACCAATCAAAACGCACAGATCTAAACCTTCGGATCTACTAAGAACACTTTCCAAAGGAAATCGAAAACTTACCGTTTGATCGTCACAGTAGCAAAGCTTCTGTAACGAAACGAAAGCTAAGAGAAGCAAAAGACCGGAAAATAGTTGCCGTTCTCTCATTCTCGTCGGAAAATCTAAATCGGAGATTAGATCGGAGAAAAAATAAAAATCCTTCGCGGAGAAGAAAGAGTGAAAAATGTATTTTCAGATTTTTCTAGTTTCTTGTCAATAAATTTAAATTATATATTCAATCCCTTAGACCCGGTCGATGTGTGTCATTTTGTTGTTTCCACCAATCAAATCACTTGCCACGAGACATTAACCAATCATAACACGCCACGTCAACAAAAAGCGAGATCTAATACGTGCACAGTTTGTATTGCTACATTCATCATAACCATTGGGCCTGAGCCCATTAAACAATTCAAGAGTCTCTTTCTTTCGTTTCAAGTCCCCTAACGTTTTCAAAATTTACAAAAAAAGATGTCTAGTTCAAAACTTTACTAAAACCAGCATTTTTCTTCACTCTCTTGTCACTTTCAACCAATTCCCTAACCTTAACAACATCTTCCCATCTCTCTGCATTAGCATACATTTCCACCATTACTTTATACACTCCTCCGTCCTCGGGACTCAACGCTTTAACTCGTTCGGCAGCTTTCTCCGCGACTTCTATGTTTCCGTGGATTCTACATCCGCCTAACAAACCGCTCCACGCTAATAGTTTTTCTCGGTTTCCTTCTTCTTTAGGCATTTGCTCGATGATTTCCGCTGCTTCTTCGATTAATCCTGCTCTTCCAAGTAAATCCGCCATACACCCGTAATGTTTCATCCCTCTTTCGACGTCATACAAAGAACTCATTTCGTCGAAAAGTTTCTTTGCTTCATCAACCAAACCAGAATGGCTACAACCAACTAAAACACATATGAAGCTTACTCCATCCGGTTTGATTCCGGAACCAACCATTTTACGGAAGTAATCAACAGTTAGCTTGCCGTTACCGTGCATCGCAAGACCAGTGATCATTGCGTTCCATGTAAATAAAGTTTTGTGTGAACATAAGTCAAATATCTCCATCGCTGTATCGATGAAACCACATTTCGCGTAGAAATCAACTAATCCGGTAGCTAAAAACGAATCGACGAAAACTCTGTTCCTTTTCGTGTACTCATGAATAGCTTTCCCTTTCTCTAAATCTCCCGATTGCGCACAAGCCGAAAGAGTCGAAACAATCGCGACGTTATCCGGTTTGAGACCTAAACCAATCATTTCGTCGAACACATCAATCGCTTCTCTGCTATGATTCAGCTGCGCATAACCAGCAATAAGACTATTCCAAGAAACCAAATCACGAAAAGGCATTGAATCGAATAACTCTCGTGCACGAACAACCTCACGGGCTTTCACTAACCCATCAATCAACACATTATACGTAACAACATCTCTCTGAGGACTTTCGTCGAACAGTTGGAGTGCACTATCAACCGGAGCAATCAATGAGTAAACACGAATCAGAGTGTTCAAAGCGAACAAATCAGACAACAATCCGAATCTCAAAGCTAGACAATGCAACGTCTTGACTAACGTAATATCACCATTCTTCTCCGCACAAGCTTTGAATACGAAAGGGAAAGTGTGGAAATCAGGAGGAACAGAACGACGTCGCATCTCGACGAAGAAACGGTGAGGAGACAGAGACGGAGCATGAAGCGTGTAAACTCTGATTATCGTATTGAAGCAAAACGTTGATGGGTTTGAGATGATTCTGAAAACCGAAGTCGCATAACTCACGACCACATTCGACGTCGACGGTGAGATAGAGGTTACGGCGAAGAGAATATTGGCGAAAACACAGTTTTTGTTGAATTCGTTGGAGATTCTACCGGAAGTGATGAATTGGGCGTGAAACTGATGCAGGTGTTTTAGGGTTTTACACAGCTTTATTAGATTCTTTGACATTTACCTTAAAATGTTGCAAAGCTCTCTCTTTTAAAGGAGAAAATGACTGTTTCTGGACTCACCAAGAAGAAACAATCAGTGATAAATTCCACATCTTAAGTTAAATTTTCTACACTCCAATGACCAAAGTTTGTTTTCGCCATCATCAAAGAGATTTTCACAACATTAGGTTCTTCAATTTTTTAATCAAGGGCAAGATTTTTCTTCATAGCTTCGTAAACAAGGTACGAAATGCTAGCAGACGGAATGACTTTGAAAAGATTCGGTACGATTCCTCTGTAAAAACCTCGTAGACCTTCGCCTTTTAGCGTTTTCAGAAACTCTTGGCTCATTCTAGTGTTTGAGCTATCAGCTTGCATTCTAATAATAAACGAATAATCTCAGTTTGAAACAAGAAGAAGATAAAACGAAGCTAAGGTTTTGAGTGTTTTACCTTGTTCGTATGACTTGAAACGGGTAAACACACGCTGCTCCAAGAGCTCCAGACGTCATTCCACATCCGAGTTGTATGAGAGGACCCGGCTCTGCACAATACAAACTGTTTAGTATCGTGTGAATTTTACAGAATTCTCTCAAGGCTCGAATGAGACTCTAACCGTAACCGTTGTCATGAAGAATGTATTTCCTTGATAAGTCTTTAAGAGTTTCGTAAGCAGCGAGGTCAATTCCTGCGTAAGGGACAATCCCAATAAGAGACGGACAAAGACCATTGTAAAACGCTCGAGGTCCTTCTCGAATCCATATATCCTTTGTGAGTTTCCAAAGCTTTGGTGTCTTCCCGAGTTCACTCACACAAGTCTGTAACCGCGTCTTCACAAGATCCATTGGATAAATAGCGGTTTGAGCCGCTGCACCAGCCAATCCACCAGCCAAAAGCCTCCCACTTGTACCAATGTCACCATCGGCTCCACCGATCATCGGTTTAAGCATTTCGTAAGCAGCAAACTTGATAGCGCTTTCAGGAGCGACTTTCGTTACATTTAAACCATTACCTCTGAAGAAACCCAACATCTTATCTTCTCTCCATATTTTCTTAATGGTAGGGACAACGCCAGCTTTTGCTCTTTGAACTTGCAAAACAACTTTCAGACGGTCAAGAGGCGCAGTTGCGGTTCTAGAAACAGCTCCTGCTATTCCTCCCGCGAGAAGTAATTTGCTTCTTTGAGCGTTGTTACTTATACCGTCCGGTATAACAGCTTGCTCTCCAATGTCTATTAAACATACTCTTTCCCAGTGATGATAAATATTCTCAATTGTAGCTTCATGAGGGTGTAGCAAAAGAAAGTCCCTCCACTCTTCGAATGTTATAATCCCATTGTTGTCCTTATCAACATGCTCCATAAAAGAAGCAAGTTCCTTATCATTAATTTCAATGCCTACAAGAACATAACTGTAAGGCTTAGTATATAGGTCCAAAACACTGTCACACAATAACATCAAAGCTTTTGAGAAATGAAAGCATCTAAAAGGTAACTCACAATCCACAGTTTCGATTAGTGAACAAGGACAATGGCGAAGAATAAGCAGACATTGTTAATATGTAAAATCTCCTAGTACAGAAGTTTATTTTTCGAACAACAATGTAAGAGTTACACATTTCAATTGTTCCTGAAGCACAAATCTACCTAATACTCTGACTTAAGTGTCTCATTCACTACAAAGATCTTTTTTCTTTGATTCAAACAATTCATTCCAAGAAAATCCTAGTTATCGACCTCCTAAGAACGAAAAGAGTGATATCGAACACAAAACTTGCGTAATTGTTATCCAAATCAAGAATGTATATTAGAAATACGTCAAACAAGCAACACCAGAAAAGCTGTTGCATAAAGAAAGCTATCAAGAACAGTGAACAAAAAGAGTCATCTTCAATTCCAAGTTACCTACAGATTTACCAGTAATTGGCGATTTAAGCAAAATCCACTTCATAAACCAATAAAAGTTTCCTATTTTGATACTTTCAAAGTAACAGTAGCAGCAAATGGAATAGTGTGGAATCAGAATGACATACCAGCCTTGTCAAGAGCCTCCCATAGCTCTTGAGGGCAAATGTCACCATTATGTTCAACATCAATAGCCTGGAAAATTGTGTACAGCTCAAGCTCCTTAGCGTCCATGTACCGACGAAACTCGTCGAAATCGACGCATCCATCTCGATTCGCGTCACATACTTTAAGAAAATCTTTAGTGTATCTGTATTTAGGAGGAATCTTAAGCGAAGACAGACCTTTCTCGATCTGGGTATCATCTAAGAACCCTAATTTCGAATTATCGAAGAATTCGAACAATTTGCGAATCCTGATCTCTCTTTCTTCCTTGGTCTCGCCTAACGCAACCAAGACATGCTCCATTGTCGCGGCGGATCCGGGCTTCTTCTTACCCGGATTTTTGTTGGGTTTTCCCGCCTCCATTGTCGGATTTAACGATGAATCGAGCAAATATCAGATGAGAAAACACGAAAAGGCTTAATTCAACACAGTGTTGGAACGATTCGAGGGATTCGAAGCACAATCTCGAGAAAATTCAAAACCAGAATCAAAAAATGAAATTCATTGGACAAAAATGTCGTCTCTTGAGAGAGATAAATCTGTCGACTATATAACGGTAACAAGAACGAGAATGGGAGAAAAAGTTAGATCACCGATTTGAGTTTCGATATAGCTTTAAGCAAAATATCAGACTCCATTATTCTTCATGACGACTTCCCACGTCCACACAAAAAAAGACTCCGTTCAAAAATGAAACCGGTCTAGTTTGGTTAAATGATTCACGTGTCAAATTAAACCGGTCTAGTGTTTTTCTCTTTATTTCTAGATCGGGAATGAAATCGGAGAATTTTAGTCCAGTAGATTTTAGCAAAGTATATAAAAACATTGAAACTCCCAACAGATTTGGAACCAAGACAAGGAAACCATATAAAAATTAAAACCATTGATTATTATGACTTCATAGTCCATCGGCCAATGCGTATTGTGTGAATGTGTGATGTATTTGAATAAGCAACTTACACGTATAATAGTTTTTTTGGCCGTAACTTACACGTATGACAGAAGTATCGCATCAATATGAAAAAGACAACAAGAGAAGACACAAAATTCACTTTGAAGAAAAATATCTAGTCGACATGGTTTTACTCTTTTAAGTGCTAAGTGATTGATAACCATCGTCCCGGTTCTGTCTCCGGTATACCACGGCGGCTATTAGAATCACAACCGACACTGCCATCGTCACCGCAATAAAAGCCAAAAAGCTCACGCTTTTCGCATCAGCCTACAAAAGAATTAAGATGAAAACGTAAGTACAAGCAAATCACATGGAAATATCTCCAAAACCGGATATCTATTGAACCGGTTTGACCTAAACCGACATTCGGAACAGAGTTGTTTTACCTGAAAAAGTTTTGCTAAGGAGTAGTTCTCCGGTTCAGGCAGCTCCTGAGCAACGAGAATGTAAAAGAGTCCCATAACTCCGGTATGACCAATGGTATTACTGTAATTAGACTCCAAAGTCAGTGTCTCTCCATAACTCACTTTCACTGGATCAGGATAATAACAAGTTGACATTCCCACAATGTAACCAGCTTCATTTCCAGGTTCGTCCCCATTGCCATATTTCGGCATCGAAGTGCAAATTGCCTCACCGTCCTAATCAATACACAAAAATCAGAATTTTAGTAAAAAGTTCCAAATCTTTTTGCATTAGCTTATCACTAAAAGAAAACATGTCTAATCCCGAAAAAGAAATACAGACCGATTTCCGATAACCAAAAACAATTGGAAATCGGTCAGAAATTTCTCGGAAGTAGACATGTTTCCTTAACACTCCAAGTAAAAATGTCTAACTCCTCCAAGGAAACATGTCTAACTCCGACCAAATTTCCAACCAAAAAAATCAATCAGAAATAATACTAAAGATTTCTAACGGATTTCTTCAAGTTTATTCTAAATCAGTCTTAATATACCTCTCGGTATAGAGCGCCACCAATACCGCCCGAGTGCTGATGAGCTACACCGTAGACAATATACCCGCTAAACGGCATCACTAAGCTCTTTTTCTTAACATCAACGCATCCATCGCCATTCGTTTTACACGGTTTCACCTCGTATTCCACCTGAAAAGACCACAAAACCGCCGAAAAACAAAATTCAAAGAATGATTTCAAAGTAACGGCATTAAGTAGAGTAGGAAAGTCTTTTTACTTACATGGCAACGATGTTCTTGGTTGTCTCCAACTGATTTTTCCCAAGAATCCGTAACATCGAAAATGTAAACTTTAGCGGGCAAAACCGAGCTATCCCAATCAACCCATTTCACGGTATACTTAAGATACAGAGTTCTTTTCTTCTCCCCATTGTCGAATCCATTTCTCACTCGACATTGCGTCTTATCGTAGCAACAATATAAACCTCCTTTGTATTGAGGACTTATAGCTCGACCATACTCATCGATTGTTACATTATACAGATCACACCGGCATTCCGTGCATCCTGATTTATCTACAACGCCTCTCGTGTCTATCGCGTGAATGTTTAAAAGCCATTTGAATTCATATCCATCCGGTGTTTCACCTGGATTACCGATTTCGATTGCGTAAGGATCAGGAACATACGTAGATGTTTTACGTGTTTCTGATCCCAATCCAAAGTAATGTCTAAGTACTACACTGCTACACAACCCTCCATTTTTCACAATAATATAATCATCAGGTCTCGAATCAAGATTCTTTTCAGGATCTTGATTCGAAAACCCGTGATTCCTAACCATTTCTTTTCGTGTTAGCTTGAAACCTTTACGCACGTAGTATGGTTCGATAACCCAATGGTGAAGATATGTCTCGTGTAAAGGGACGGGTTTGCCCGATTCGTCAACTACTTCAGCATCAAAATCTTTGAGACCGATATGACCTCTCGGGAAATCGATGTCGAATAGGTAAGGATTTAAGACTGCTCCTGGATTCATTACTAGTTTTGGTGATAAGAAAACTGCAGATTTGATATTTTTCTCTGTTCCTAAAAAGCCTTGGCTTGGTGATGTACTTAATGTGATTAGAAAAACAACTAATGATGAGATTAGCGATCTACTTCGATAACTAGCCATTATCTCCTGTTTAAAGATCATTACAGAGAGGTAAGAAATGTGAATTAATAAAATAATAATTCAATCTCTAAACCTAACTTTGTTTTGATCAAACTATGACCCACTTAAAACCTTAATTTAACATGGAGATTTTTAGTATATGCGCTTATATAAACTCTGAAATTTCAAATTTTTGAAGGACCCATGATTCATAAAAGCAATAAAGATCAGATAAACTGGAAACAATTAAAATTTCGAACACGAACGATCTAATAATCAAGAACCTGTCTTAGATTATCCATAAAACAGAGACAAGACAGAGCTGTGACATTCAAAACCCATAATTCGATTGCGAAGGAAAAAAAAAAACAATTCTAATAAGTAATAGCAGAGAGAGATTTACATGGGTACTAACCGAATAAACAGAAATTCCCAGAAACCCGATGATTTCCCCGCTCCTTTTAACTTTTGTTAAAACGTCGAGGAAAAAATAATATTTTTTCAATGAATTGCAAAGACTGCCCAGAAGAAACAAGTCGAGAGTTCTCTATTTATGATGTGAAATTGCGAATGGGCAATAGTTAGCACAAAAGACGTAGGACGCGACTCGCGAGCACCAATATTACTTGACACGTGTAATTTGTGACGTTATCGCTTCCGTCATAAATTCGATACTTTAGTTATCCTCTTATCCTTCACTTCTCTTCCAAAAAGTTAATAGTAATAAACATTTTAATTTATGATAACTAAAATTCAAATAAAATTATTGATGTCAGATGACCCATAAACAAAAAATTTACTTGAGGAAATTATTGAATTATTTATGTCAGAGAGAAAATTTGGGGAAAATATCAGTGAATTGGGTTTAAAAAAAAAAAAATGACTTGAGGAAAGTTTCTTAGTTTTTTACTAACAAAACTGGAATATGCCGACCAAAAACAAAGTGTGCAAATTGAATTTGAATTCCGTTAACCGGTTAGGAGTGTGAACCCACTTTCGATTTGACGCCTGTGAGTTTAATGATAACTTATGGATTAAATAGTTCGGTTAAATATTTGAAGGCTAATAAGTGGGTACTATAGAAACCGAAGGTCCTTTTACAAAATATTTAGGACATGAGAGTCGACAAATATAAAGGAAGTGATTTCCTACGGGTAGGAGTACGGTACACAGTCAACACAACTAGAGCGAGAAGGAGGAAGAAGAAGACGACGATGACGAACAAGGAGAAAGCGCGGGAGAGAAGGGAGAAGAGAATGCAGGAGATCTCTTTTCTTCGAACTGTTCCTTACTCTGATCACCAAAGGTAATGAAATCGAATCTAATTCTTTTTCAATTGTTCCATTGATTTTGCTCTGCGAGGGTTTCGATTTCACTGGGCTCTTGCTTTGTCAAAATGTTTGTATGAGTTGAGGTTTCCATTGTTCTGGAAATGGAGATAGTGATTGAATGTTTGTGTTCATATCACTCTTCTCTATTTTTCCTGGGCTTTTGTTTAAACAGATTGAATTGGTAATGTTGGTGGTACTTAATAGATTTGGAGTTAACTAAACCAACAGATTTTGTAGAAAAAAAAATTATGTGTTTTGAAGCTATGTTCTTGAATTTGAATTGTGATTAGGCAGTGAATGGTTTTGTAGATGGTGGTCTTATGACAATGTAGCGGTGGTGACTGGTTCAAACCGAGGAATTGGACTCGAAATCGCAAGACAGATTGCGGGTCACGGACTGACGGTTGTTCTTACAGCCAGAAATATAGAAGCTGGTCTTGAGGCAGTTAAATCCTTAATGGACCAAGAAAAGGGTCTAAAAGTTGAATTCCATCGGCTTGATGTCACGGACTCCTCGTCGATTCGAGAGTTCGGTTGCTGGATTAAGCAAACATTTGGAGGTCTAGATGTTCTCGTAAGAATCCAATCTTGGAGGATACTTCTTTTGTTTTCTTATATTTGATTCAATGCGTTTGTGTGACGGTATTTGTTGCAGGTGAATAACGCAGGTGTCAACTACAATCTCGGCTCAGATAACTCGGTTGAATTTGCTGAGACTGTTGTCTCTACTAATTACCATGGGACCAAAAACATGACAAAAGCTATGATTCCATTGATGATACAATCTCCTCATGGTGCTCGTATTGTTAACGTTAGTTCCCGGCTAGGTAGAGTAAACGGAAGACGTAATGTAAGAAACTCTTTTTGCACTCTTATCTTTAAACTTTGTTGAAATGAATTGAACATGAAACCGCGTGGAATTTGCTTCTGCAGAGACTTGCAAATGTAGAGTTAAGAGATCAGCTAAGTAATCCAGATTCTCTGACCGAAGAACTTATAGACGGAACTGTCTCTAAATTCATCGACCAAGTAAAAGACGGAACTTGGGAATCAGGCGGTTGGCCTCAAACATTCACCGACTACTCCATATCTAAGCTTGCCGTTAATGCTTACACGAGGCTACTGGCGAAAGAACTTTCGAGAAGAGAAGAGGGAGAGAAGATTTATGTTAACAGCTTTTGTCCTGGTTGGGTGAAGACTGCAATGACTGGCTACGCCGGGAATATGTCGCCGGAAGATGCAGCTGATACCGGAGTTTGGTTAAGCTTGGTTCTTTCTGAAGAGGCAGTAACTGGTAAATTCTTTGCAGAGAGACGTGAGATAAACTTCTGATGGTTGTTGAAATTTTTGTAAACTTTGGCCAATAGATTGTGTTTTAGTCAGTTTTTGAAAACTCAAAATACGATTTGGTAAGTCGATGATGGTTATGCCGTAAGCGCAAGTTTGAGGTGTTATGAATAACTATACCTGTTTTGTTTATGTTTATTTTAATTAGATTTAATTACAGATTAAAAGCAATAACCTACCTTAGCTCAGTTGGTAGAGCGGAAGACTGTAGTGTGTTTTCCCAGAGAAATCTTTAGGTCGCTGGTTCGATTCGGGGAGGCCGGATTTTTTTAATATTTTTTTTTGTATATAATAATTGACCATTTTACCACCTTTTAAATTCACTTTCTCACTTTTACCGGAATGATCGAAACGAAATGGAAAACGATTTTTTGTATATAATAATTGGTCCATTTTTTTGTATAAATTAACGGAAAAGTAAAAATGCTTAACCACAAGTCAAATCAACCATTTTCCTGTATAAATTCGATAGATAGAACTCGAGAACCAAAGAACTCGTCTGAAATTGGCTAATGGAAACAAGAAATTGCCGAGAGGGTAAGTTTGCGAACAAGTACGATCAAAATCCAGATCAAATAAACCAAAAATCCACAATAACCAGTCAATCGGAAAGATTAGACAGAGTAAAATAGGGAAAATAAGAAAAAGAGGAATCTTTAGCAAATTCCTTCTATTATAAAAAAAAATTGTAGGAAGAAGACGATCTTGTTTTTTTACATCAGTAATCATAAAAGATTAAAATCAAAAGACTCCAGATTACATCAAGAAAAGGCAAAAAAAAAATGTTCACGTCTTCTTTACTTCTCGTCTTCTTCAGTTCGTCAACCACGCAAGAAACATCATCACCATGGTACATACAGTGATTACTCCGAAGACTCCATAAACATTCCTAAAATTAACTACATCAAGATGGGGGTACTTTGCTGCAAAGACTCGTGCAAGAACGTGATATAGTATGCACTGTCGGTCCAATCATTTTGGATGCCCTATGCATATATGTAAAAAAATATCTTTTTCGTACGTTTTGTTATACCGTAAAAATAGTAATCTAAATAAAAACACACATTAAAACTCCATTAAACCGTTTAGAATTCCAAATAGTTAGTAAGAAATAATATAAAAACAACAAAATAGAATTTATTTTTGAAATATTACAATCCTTGTATTTTTACCTGCAAAAATCATTAATTAAACTCACGTTGTCGAGTTTTTCAACAATCTATTTTTCAATAGATGACAAAACTAACCCATTCAATCTCTTTTGTCACATGGTAGACCGCAAATAATTTTGTTATTAGCTGCAACTTCAAATTTTAACTAATAATTTCAAATTAATTTTTTTAAATAAGTAGTTAACATGTTTGCTTAGAGAATGCCATAAACATTAAAAAACATTTGAAAAACAAAATCTTATGAATATTATTATTGTAGAAAAAGTTTATAATTTTTTTTTATTATAACTATAACAAAAATTTAACTAAAAAAATGCCCTCTAAATTTAGGGTGACTTCACTGGTTTGTCTTCTGGGTCGGGCCTGATAGTATGAGCACACAAATGCCACAACCAAGAATTGTTCCAATATTAACGTCGAAGTAACCTATTGTTAATGGAACAAAACCTCCTATGAGGAAACACAAGCCTCCTATTATCCCTTCGCCAATTGCACCTGTCCGGTTGCCTTTGAAAGAAATTGTGAGAGTGCTCTAGCGACACTGCCGGAGAAGAATGCAGCGGCCGGTTTGAGTACGGACTCGGTTGGTTTAAACCGGTAGAGTATGAGCGGAACGGATAATAAGCCAGCCAAGATGCTTTTCACAAGTTTCTTTGTTTTCAAGATTAGAGATTGGATCCATGAAAGTAACTCATTCCAATTTGTGAAGATCTGCTGATTTGGAGAAAGCCTTAAGAAAACACTCCCCCATAATTCTATGGCAAAGTTGCAGGATAAAAATAAGTGATCTCTTGTTTCCGGCACGGTTGCACAGAGGCAGCAACTTGCATTGTTTAAGATCCCCCAAGCATGAAGTCTCTGTCTTGTAGGGAGCCTATTTAGATTAGTAACCCACATGTTGAAAGCATACTTTGGCACTGCACCTTTAAACCAAACCAATTTCGCCCAGTTCTTGATAGTGTCCCTGCTACGTAAGACCTCCCATGTTTTTGAAGTTGAGAAACCATTACAATCCTTATCATTGACCACCCAAATAACTGAATCCTCCACTGAAGATTCCGAAGGCAGAGGTATAGTGGTAAGGAAAATTTGAAGGGACACGGCCTCTTGAGAACGTGCTGGTCTCAGCTTCCATCCGTTGCTATCCGAGGCGTCATTTACGGTTGAAGAGATGGGAATACCTGTATCTGCCAGTCCCGGTTGATTGAAATGTTCTATCAGGGGGCCAAGCGGTGACCAGTGATCGTACCAGAAGTAAATGTTGCGTCCATTGCCAATCTTATTTCGGATGAAAGTCCGAGCTAAAGGCCGAAGTTGAAGCAGAGATTTCCAAAGCCAAGAATCAGAGACTGCTGCTTTAACCTCCCAGAATGATTTGTTCTGCAGATGCTGCCATTTTTGCCAAAGGGACCACCATGAAGTATTATTAGACAACAACAACCACACCAACTTAAGACAGAGAGTCTTGTTCCAGTCTACTAGGCGTCTAAGACCCAAGCCCCCTTCCTGCTTTGGAAGACAGACCTAACTCCAAGATACCTTTGCACCTGTTCCTCCATCAATTTTCCCGGACCAGAGAAACCTAGAGCATAAGGACTCAATTCCCTTTAAGCAGCCTTTCGGCATAAGGAAAGTTGAAGCCCAGAAGTTTATATTTCCGTAGATGACTGATGCTATAAGCTGAACTCTACCCGCGAAAGACAGAGACTTAACTGACCACTTGTTGAACCGATCTCTAATTTTCACAGTCAAAATTGCATATTCGGAAATCCTGAGTTTCCTATTCATCAATGGGAGCCCTAGGTATCTGATGGGGAGATTCCCCTTTGAATAACCAAACTGGTCAATATAATAGGCTTCACTATCATCAACACCCGCAAGAAAAAGAGTTGTTTTGTCTTTGTTAATTTCCAAACCTGACCAAGAAGCGAAATCTGATAAGACCTCAGTGATACCATGAATAGAGGATTCGCACCTCTTCTAACCAAGGGCCAACCTTGCTTAGGAAAGTGGCGTCCCAAACTGTAATCTACCACATTTGGTGGCAAAGGAATAACCTCTATCACAATCAGATCACTATCATCCCTACAATAATATTCAAGCTCATTGATAGGGAGATTCGCAACATAATCACCTCTCGTCGGCACAGGAATCGCTGGCGAGATCTTATGTCTTTTTGGATTAGGTAATCTGAAGTTTTTTATGCCGAATTCCAAATCTTATTGTATCCGAGTTTTTAGTTTTTTTTGCCTTGGATGCTCTTTTAGTAGGTTTCTTCTTTTTGTAATAGCCTAAACTCTTCATTTTTAATGATATTTACCTTTTAGCAACAAAAAAAAAGATTAGAGATTGATGATCGAAGAAGAGAAGAAAAAGAAAAAGAGTCTGTAAGTGTAATGTTTTTGATTTCCTTAAAAAGAAGCTCTTAAAATTGAATAAAACACCTCAGTTATTTTTAATTTTCCGTAATACTAAACTTTTACTTTTAAATCCTCTAACGGAAGATTAAAATTGAGTAAACAATGATGAAACTTGAAAGCAATTTCCATTCTACATTTTCTTTTTTAAGTATCCAAAATACAGACACAAGAAAGACAAAAACCAACCAACCAATAGAATCAAAATTAACTTCTCTTTGATCACAATTGTCCTCACTCCTCACCAAGGTTTAAGATCAGCGACCGGTCCTGCAGTCCAGTTCAACAGTTTCTCACCTGGTCTCAAATACACACTCCTGTCATGAGGCAGCTTACGAGCCAACCCATTCAACACTTGATGAAAAGCATCCCCTGACTGAGCCGGTTGCGGGAACAACATAGCCTGTTTCATTGAGGGGTTAGCCAGCAATCTCTGTTTCCTCAGTATAACCTCCGGAGGGATCGACGTGAGTATCGTGTCCAAGTAAGGAACGTCCTTCTCATCTACAAACACACCAATCTCTTCCCAAGGGATCGCATCCGCAAAAGGTAATACAATGTCATCTGCTATGATCACGGGGATGCAACCGAATATCACAGCTTCCACTAGTCTTGGACTCCACGGGGCCCATCCAAGTGGGCATAAGCAGAAGATTGCTCTCTGCATATCCTCATAATATGTTGTTGGATGCTCTGTTGAGATGTCGAATAACGGATTGTCTTTGAAGTTTTCCCATACAGCTGCTCGTGCGCCCCTGTGCCCATTTTGACAAACAAAACATCATCATTGATTATATGAGCGCATAATAGCCACCCTCAGGGTCATCATTTTCAAAGAAGAAGAAAGATACCTTGCATAATAGCCACCCTCGGGGTCATTTCCCACGTCATAAAACAATCCTCTGAAATAAACGAAGATGGATCGAGGAGTTTTCTCGGGAATCAAGTGTGACTGCATCTTCTGAGGTGGAGCATACGGAGGAACAGTGATGGAACCTTCTTTTAAGCATACATGATTCCTCTGTCCAAATGTTTGCACCAATGTAGCTCGTTGAAGTAAGGTTAGTATTCCTCTTCCTATTGCCTTCTCTTCCTGCCACAGTTGAACACAAACAACACATCAGCTCGTATCCTTAAGACACAGGTTAGCACAAGTCTTTGAAGTAAGATATATATGATTGTGCCTGAATAAACGCTTCTGCTGCATCCAAAAAGCTTTGCAAGTCTAGTTGATGCCAATTTTAGAGAGTAAAACAATGAGCATGTGGCATTAAGGTCTACTAAACACTAGCTATAGCCTATAGACTTCTGGTTTCTAGTTCGGTCCAGAAGGAACTACAGAGGAACATGCACATAACCTGAGCATGTATCTCCCAAATATAAACAGAGAGTTTACTGGATTGACTAGGAACTAAGTTAAGATGTTGAATGAAACAATGATTTCTTCACAACTTGCAGACCCAACACATAATCACTCACAAAGTGCATCAAAGTAAGTGTGAAAGCATTGACGAAGCAAAGGCAAATGCGGATTCTTTTGTTTACCTGATAATGGAAGCATGCTCCAAAGTCATGAGGCACAACAAAGAAATGGTCTGCTCCTTCTGTGCGATTCCAGTATGGCCAGTTTGAAGCAATGAGCTGAATGGCACTTCTCATCATCCGAGGCGATTTAAACGGCAGAGGAAGCCCGTTTGGTGTGAGATCACAAGTAGTGTACACAGGGACGTAGAACCAATCAGCTTCCTCGGGGTTAAGCGTTCGAACTGGACTAGACAAAAGAAACCGTTGCATATAGATCTCAGCCGCAAACATGTGAGTGAGACATCTCGGGTCTTTCTGAAGTATCTTCTTGTTGTATTTGCTTGGAAGCTCATAAACAAATACTTTCAATCTTCCCACTGGATTATCATCCAACACATCACCAGCACTACCTAAACATCACAACAACCACAAAAAAACCCATACACACACATGATTCTGGTTCAAACATCAAAGCACTCATAAGTCATACCAGAAGCAAGGGTTATAAATAGCCTGATGAGATGAACTATGTAGCTAAACTACAACAAAACCTCAAAGATAATGCAAAATCAAAGTAAATTCTCAAAAGCAAGATATTGAATCAGCTAATTGAGGCATGAATCAACAATTTACAGATCAATAAGCCTCCTAATGAAGAAAATCCCTTTTCTTCATTCGATTAGCAAACTAAGTGATGACAACACAGCTCGATACGGAGAATCCCAAGTAGTAAATTGCGTAATCCAAGTAAAGAACATGGAAGATCATTCACAAAATTCCGAAATTAAACAATTTCTGCGTAAAGCGACACAACAACTCACCTGAAATTCGCTCCGTTGGTTGACTCCCACTCAATCGAAAAGCAGAAATCGCCGAGAAGGTAAGATTACAAAGAAGGAAGATCAAAACCCAGCTCGATTTCTTCACTTCCATCTCTCGATTCCTCAAAAGCCCAGATTTTCAGAAGAAAACATGCATGTAAATGTATATATATATATATATATATATAAACGAAGATCTTCTTAGGAAAACAATTAAAAAAAAAAACAAAAGCAGTTGAAATGTCAGGAGACGTAGTAGCTAAAAGAAGAGTTTCTTCGAGATTGAGACTTGAAAGCTGGAAAATCGGTTGCTAGATCACATTCGAATTGGATTCCTTTGAAGGAAGATGCGTAGAAAGGAAGAAGAAAGTCGGAGGCTAGTTTATACGACGTCGTTTTACTGCCATCCATTTTTAAGTCGTTGGGGAGTGATGAGCAGTCCACGTCTATCAAATAAAACAACTCATCAAATCTAACAACAGTGTAATGGGCTTACAAGATTCCAAGCCCATTATAGCCCAAAGATACATTTAATCTTGTGATCCCAAATTTATTTTACAATTTCTAATGTTTTTTTGTTTGGTGAGTATATTAAATTCCAGATGTATATAAGTCAAATAATTAGCTGTATTAAGTGATTTTTTTTTTTAAAAAGGAATAATTATTAAAGTGGATTTAAATTGTGGAAAATAGGGTAGTAGTAGGGGCTTTACTGGGCGAATTATTTGTTGGGTTTGCTCCGATCCGAGATCTGTTTTGATTCGATCCGTAAAATCCGAATATCCGTTACGAATCAAAGCAAAACAAATAGTAAAATCTACAATCCGTCTAAAGCAAAGCAAATCACAAATACTAATTTTAAAAATCCGAATATCTGATTTGATCCATAAATTACATATATGTACATATAATATGATAGATCTACAAACATATATTTGCATTATTTTAAACTTTTCAATACATTGAACGGAAATATTTATAATAAATTTAAGTAGTTACTAATTTTTTTAACTGAAAATTATTGTTTTCATATTTTTTTCCTAAAAAAAAAAATTGTTTGTTGTCACACCATTTTTATCTTTCATTTTTTATTTTATTTTTAATTATTTTAAATAATATTATATAGCTTATACTATTTTTTCACTAATTAGTTTAAATCTTATATGTTAAAAAAATAACTTTTAAAAAAAATTTATGTTGTTTTTCCGTTTAAAACAAATATCCGCGAGTATCCGAATATCCGCAAATATCCAGAAAAATTCCGGATATCCGTAACTCCAAATATCCTAATTTTTCTGAAGCAAAGCAAATAAAAAAATTCAATATCCGTGACAAAAAATTGAATTACAAATACTAAATTTTTTACGGATATCTGATCTGCGACCATGCCTATGCTTTAGAACACATTATTCAATCTTTTCAGGATTCTAAAACTACAACAGTTAAATAACAGTGGTAACAACAGTGTTAAAGTCGCAACTCGCAATGATGAACATGTGATGTTTATAAAATATTACTTATATGTATGTAGATGTAGTAATGGATTATATAGATAGATTAATTATAAAAATAAAAATTGATAAAAGGAGAGAAAGGACAAAGAAAAGGTAAGAAAGAGGAGGGAAACTGGGGGACTGAGAAGGGGAGAGAGAGAGAGAGACAGTCAAAATAAATCAGACTGAAATGGCAGTCTCGATTTCACCTGTCGTCTCCTCATTGGCTAACTTTTCACCATAATGCTTTCTTATCGGCTCAATTTCTATTCATCAATTTTTTTTTACAAACTGCTTTGTTTTTTCCTTTTTTTTTATTCCTTGTGTTCACTGTTTATCGAGCAAGCTGCAAGATGTCCTAAACGATATTAGGTTAATTTATTAGTATATGAACAATTTATATACATTTTGATTAATATCCTACGAGTGTGATTTATATTTCTTGTGTTTACGGGTGATTTATAGTCTTTATAATTTGCATTTACTCGAGAATTATATTTAAAATATTGATGATGTTATATCACCCGTATTAGATGTTTAGTTATATATTTTACTTATATACCATTGTTTTTTTGTACAGTTGAGATGTTTAGTTATACATTTATATTAATACCATTGTATTTTCTAAACTTGTTTTAAGGATTTATGTAAAGCCCGACCGCTCTTTCCATGGGCCTCCGTCCACTCTTGGCCCGTGTTAGCCTCTCGGCCCGTGTTAGCCGAAAGACTCAAATGTCTTGTCTACTGTCCTTATAAATCACCATGCGTTCTTTCCCGGTATTGGAAATGACTTTTCAGTTGATCAACCATCATTAAATTGATCCAGTTTAAACACTTTTAACAATTGAGTTCTTTCAAAATTTGTGACCGAAAAAAATAACTGTAATTTAGTGATATAAATAGCCAAATCAATTTTTTAAGCATCTCCGCAAAACGATACATTTTCTTAAACCGGTATGTTAGAATTTATGGTTTTGTTTACCTGGTAATAAAATATCTATATGTTGTAATTAGAGCATAAGAGTAATTACAAATCAGGGAATTGATAACACGTAAGGGATCGGAGAAGAGATTAGACCCCAAAGTTTGCGGGATTAGATAGACTGAAACCCACCTGACCCCTTCTCGTTTTGGGGGTTCACTTTCCATTTATTGTTTTTTGTTTCCTGAAACGCAAATAAATAAAGGTTTCATTCATTGTAGAGATAAATAATAAATACTCAGAAACATAAGTATTTAATGTTTCATTTTAATAAGTTTTATTTTCTTGCTATAAACTAATAACTATCTCATTTAATGTTTACGAGTGTTCTGTTCCGACACTGCTGATATTTCTTATCAATCAAATTTTGTTTTGTCATTGTAAATTTATAATTATATAATACCATAACTTCTTTACTTACAATGACAAAACAATTTTTTTCATATTTATTTATGTATAATATATATATCAATAACGGATTCATTTAAGTTACAGGAAATTCAATGCAATGTATTACTCCTTCTCTTTTTTAAAGATTAATGTTTTGGATTTTTCAAATATATTAAGACACAATAAATATTTGTGTTGATTAATTAATTATTTTTATTTTTTGACTTACATTTTTTTTTCCAATAATTATATTAACAATATCACACTATTTTTCTCTTTCTAATTGATTAAAAATTATTTAATCACATAGTAAAACGTAAAAACATAAAATTTAGTGTATAAAATCATTCTTTTAAAAATGAAGAAAAAATCCAAAAAAATCAAATTTTTAAAAACAAAGGGAGTACCAACTTCTTGGGTTGATGCAAAGAGTGTACGTACCATGTCAATACAATTCAAATGGTTGAAAGTTACGTTCTTCTATATAACTTTCATAAGGTAGTGTATACAAATTGCCAATAATGCCAAACTTTAGTATTTATAATAATCTTTAATACATTAGTGATACACCAACGAAAAATGATTCTTCTTATAGAATAATTATAGTGTTTAGCTTGCATTTCACGGTTTGGATTCAATTTTCATTAGTGTTATATGTAAAAAAAAAAATGGATAAGGTATATGTAATAATTGTATACTTTATTTTTCGTGTGTATGTGTAAGTGTCGGTTTGATCAAGCTCTAGTGAAAAAAATAACAAAAAAAAATAAAATCGGAGGAAGAAAAATGAAAACAATTAATAAGAGTTTTAAATTATAAAAACAAAACAAGAAGAGAGGATCATCACAGTGAAAACCCTAATCATTTTATATTCTATAACGTAGTAACGTGTCAAATTACAAATGGTCATAATCAGAGTAGAGAAAAGGAATGTGTATGAAAGAAAAAAGTTCGACTTGTTTAGTCACAAGTGTCAATTCCCAAGCAAGACACATATCATCTTGATCTTTACATTACATTACATAGACATAAATAACTATACTTTATTGGAAAAACAACGATATAAAAAAAGAATAAAACAAAAAACCTAGTATTTATTTATGTTATAGATTCTTTACTGTTGTATATATAGAAGTTACTCGAGTAGTCATTTTGTACAATAAAGCAATCTATCTTCTCAAAAGAGCAAAGAAAGAGAAAAAAGAGAGTGATAAAGAAAATAATAAATTATGGATCCAGAAGGTTTCTCGAGTGGCTTATTCCGATGGAACCCAACAAGAGCATTGATTCAACAACCACAACCACCTCAAGTTCCTCCACCACCACCGCAACAGTCTCCGGCAACACCACACACGGCGGCTTCAGGAGCTTTTGGAATGCGATTAGGTGGTTTAGAGGGTTTGTTCGGTGCTTACGGGATACGTTTTTACACGGCGGCGAAAATAGCTGAGCTAGGTTTTACGGCGAGTACGCTTGTTGATATGAGAGACGAAGAGCTTGAAGAAATGATGAATAGTCTCTCTCATATTTTTCGTTGGGAGCTTCTTGTTGGTGAACGGTACGGTATCAAAGCTGCCGTTAGAGCTGAACGGAGACGTGTGCAAGAAGAAGAGGAGGAGGACTCTTCTAGACGCCGTCATTTGCTACTCGGAGGTGATTCCGGTACTCATCATGCTCTTGATGCTCTCTCTCAAGAAGGTACAATAACAATTCAAAATGTTAAACAAATAGTCGTATATACGTGTTATATATTATTAAATTTGTAGTATTACTAATCTATATTCACGTGACCAGCTAGATATATATTTTTGATAGTTGTGAAGAACTTAATTTTATGATCAGGCTTTTGTTACATATAGCACATGTTTTAAGTCTCTCGAGTGGAACTTGAGAATGTACACATATGAAGTATATCTTTAGATAATGTAAATATTTAGCAGAGAAACTCAAATATATTTGTTTTAGAACTATTGTGTATATAATATATATAGTCTAACTTGTATTAACTAGACCTAGTGCAAGAAGTACGAGGATTAGTAATATGTACACACAAATAATACAAAGAGTACACGCATAAATTTAACCTTATGAGTGACAAATTTTGTGAGTGTGACAAATTATATGGTAGATGATTGGACAGGTTTATCAGAGGAACCGGTACAAACTGATGCGGCCGGGAACCACGGCGGAGACGGTGGAGGAGGAAGTAGTTATTGGGAAGCAGGTCAAGGAAAGATGAAGAAACAACAACAACAAAGACGTAGGAAGAAACCAATGGTGACGTCAGTGGAGACCGACGATGATGCAAACGAAGGTGATGATGATCAAGACGGAGTTGGTGGTGGGTTGGGGATGGAGAGACAAAGAGAGCATCCGTTTATTGTAACGGAGCCTGGGGAAGTGGCACGTGGCAAAAAGAACGGTTTGGATTATCTTTTCCATTTGTACGAACAATGCCGTGAGTTCCTTCTTCAGGTCCAGACAATTGCTAAAGACCGTGGCGAAAAATGTCCCACTAAGGTATCTTTTCGAATTTTATCTATTTATTTTTAACCAATTTTTTATTTTATCTTCCAAAGATTTCATAAAATTTATGACTTTAAAAATCCTATAAAGATATGAAAAAATTGGTGTCGGAATTTATGGGGTATGGTAGGGGAACTATAGAGCTATAATAATGGACAGCTGTTATAAAGTAAGATTGACAAGTCACGAGTTCGAATGATTTTTGTTTTTATAAAAAATATTGTTTTTGCTATGTCTGGCAAAAATTTATAGGTTCTGAATATTTATTTTTATATTTTGTTTGGATACTGTCTTCAGAATAAATATAGTTAGATTTCAATTTAAACTTTTGACAGTCATCGTACGACGACGTGTCGAGTTAGGGAAAGGACAGTCGTTTTTGTTTTGTTTTTGGCTAAAACGACATGAGATAGTAAATATGCGAGATGTCCTCATGCATTACATACAATTTCTGCATGCATTCACACATATTTTTTTTTTTTACGCTTTCACACACGTATGTGTATTGTTAGATATAGAGAAGACAATTAATAAGGATATTTGTCTTGTGTAGATATAAAAATAAAGATACATAAATGTGGAAACAGACTATTATTCAGCGGGTAATAAAGAGTCTTCTTTCCTCTAGTGATGATAGTAACAGAATCCATGAGCTCTGTGCCATTGCTTGTACAGACGCACGTTATTAAAATCTGAGTGTTACAGAAAACTTATAACAAAACAAAAATATAATTTAATTGTTTTTTGTTTCTTCTAAATTTGTTACGTACTACCTTTTTTTTCTTTATCATAAGTCTTTTTGTTGTTTAGTCTAACAAGGGTTATACTAACTTTTTTTTTTACTTTTGATTTTAATAGGCTATACTTACTACCGAGTACGGTTTTATAACTCTAAAAACTTTGATCATTTCGATCTGTTCTGTTGTTCCGAGCGCAAATAAATTTTGGTTACACTTATTAAGTTTATACTAGTAATACCAATAATTTTACAAAAACTAAAATCGGTTAGAGAGAATTCTTCTCTGGTTTACTTTATATGTCAAACCTTACCTTTTTATTTTAACTACACATCACATAGCAAAAGTTTGATCTTTTAAGATACTGATATTTTTGTTGTGTATGTGAATAGGTAACGAACCAAGTGTTTAGGTACGCAAAGAAATCAGGAGCAAGTTACATAAACAAGCCAAAAATGCGACACTACGTCCACTGTTACGCTCTCCACTGCCTAGACGAAGAAGCTTCAAACGCTCTTCGAAGAGCGTTTAAAGAACGCGGTGAGAACGTTGGCTCGTGGCGTCAAGCTTGTTACAAGCCACTCGTTGACATTGCATGTCGTCATGGTTGGGATATAGACGCAGTTTTTAACGCTCATCCTCGTCTCTCTATTTGGTATGTTCCTACTAAGCTGCGTCAACTTTGCCATTTGGAGCGGAACAATGCGGTTGCTACGGCTGCGGCTTTGGTTGGTGGTATTAGCTGTACCGGATCGTCTGCGTTTTGACGCGGTGGGTGCGATAACGAGGAGTTGCGGTACTGGTTTGGTCTTAGGGTTGGTTCGTGGTTTACTTGTTTTGTTATCTTTAATATTTATTAGGAGTCTTTAATTTAGTCATTTTGGCTATTTTTTTTGTTTTTTTTAAACTCTTTTGGCTAGCTAATTGTTATACACGAAGATTTCTCATTTCGTGAAAACGTTTAATTTTATCCAACTTGGTCAAAAATGCAGTTTTTTTCGAACATTGAAAAAAACCTCTTTCTTTAGAGAATGAAAACAAATGATATCAACAAAACATTATAAAAAAAATATTTTCTTAAGAAATCTATTAGTGGTAATAATTTATGGGCCGGGATGGTTCGAGAGAATTACAACCTCAGTGATCATGTGTGACGCATGTAACCGTGCACTCCAGATGCTATTAACCACTAGTATTGCGCCACGTAATATATGACGCGATAATAATATTTTTTAGAATCACTACTGTTTGAAATTCGAATTGATTTGAGAAGGACTATTCGAAATTCGAATCTCTTGGGAATTCTGATCCAACAATGGAGTTCCCGCCAAGAGTGTTATACCCACGGAGATGCCAGACTTCTCCGGCGCAATACACGACGGAGGAAAGTACCGGAGCAGTGATTTCGCCCGATCTCCGAGATAAGCTCGCGACGCTCGTCGATCGGAACAAGAAATTGAAAATGTCGTACCGTCAACTCCAATCGCAGATCGCTTACGGTCTCGTCGAAGTAAATTACCGATCCTCTTCTCTTGTTTGCTAGATTCGATTTCTATGTAGATCTAAGCTTTGATTGAAACGAATTCGAGAGTGTTGATCATATTCTCTGATTTGGTTGATTCGATTTGAACGATTCCGAGACGATTCAGATTCGAACGATTCATATTCTCTGAATTTGAGCGATTCCGATTCGTATTTGAAAGGCAGGGGAAGTTTTTGATTCTTTGGCGATTCCATTGATGAAGCTGGTTGGATTGAAAACGTCGGAGATGGAGAGCGAAGGGAGAGAATCCACCTTTATCTTCAATACTGTAAGTTATTCAATCACTTTTCTCGTGGAATCACGAATTTGTTAGCAGGAAAATTTCAGTTCACTAGTTTATTTTCACCAGGAAAGATATCATATGGATACTCCCAGAAATGATGATCTGAACAATCAAATTCGCAGTGCAAAGGTAATGATTTATGCTTAGTTCTGATAAGATTGAATGAAAAACCAATTTAGTACGATTCTGAAACTGTAGTGGGTTTAAGTCAAGTGGAAAAATTGATTCTTCTGTATAAATGTATGCCTAGTTCTGATATTTAGATTGAAAGGCGAACTATGTTTACATGATTCTGTAACTGTAATGTGTCTACATAAGCTTCATTCTGGTGATTGCTTATTCTGCTATAGATTGTATGTGAATAATCAATATGATTCTGAAACTGTAATGTGTCTAGTCAAGTGAGTCTATAAATGTTTGCCTAGTTGAATGCGAGCCAATCATTAGGATTGTATAGATGCAGTCTTATGGATTTGTTCCTCACAAGTTCACTTGCAGTGTATTCTGATTCTGTAGGAAGAAAACTATGCTGCAAAAGCCGAATCAGCGGGAAACGAGATTTTGCACAAGCATAAGGGGCAATTGAGACAGCTAGTTCATATGCTTAGGCACATTGAAACACAGGTGAATTCACATCAGGAAGACATTCTGGAGATGATTGACCATCGCAGAATCAACTTCCGAGAATTCATGCAGAAAGCTCTTTATTACCTAAGCTCAGTCCACAGCCAAAACCATGACACTTTCCCTGTCACAGTGAAGCTCCTCCGCGCCATATTTGATAACATCAACAAGGTTCTTGGTTCAGTAGATAGCGGTGTCAATGATCTTATGCAGGCTTTAGCAAAGAATATGTGTAGCCCGATGACCAAGTACGTAGGCAACCTCGCAGCTGAAATAAAAGTCGGCCCTTGTGTGCAACTGATGAATATACTGAATGAAATGGAGAAATCAAACATAGATACAAGGAGAGAGCTGCAAGATGCTAGAGAAAAGATTAGACTTGCAGAAGAAACAAAGATGGACGCTTTATCAAGGCTGAAAAAAGCCGAAGATCAAATTCAGAGAATGACAAGAACTTCCAGGTTTCTTCCACCCGCGTGTCAGAAGAAGCAACCCGAACATTCTATTACCGGCAAGGTAGAAGTTTTATTCTGTGAAGCTTAATAACTGCTAGACACTAAAAGGTTTCTTAACAAATTTTGTCGTCCATGTAGCGTCCATGCATAGAGGGAAACCGAGAAAACGAAGAGAAACTACTTTGGGATCTACTGAGCAAAAGAAGAAAGCAACAAGAACCAGAGAGTCCAATGGGACCTAAAGAACTGATTGGACAAGTAGACACAAAGCAGAAGTCATTGGTGTGCAGTCGGCGAATGACTAGGAGCCAAACAAAGTTGAATTCTCCAATGGCGCGTCATGATGCTTTGATCTCACTTGGTGTATCACCTTCTCTTAGAAAAGTAACCAGGAGGTGAGTAAAATAAGCACAAGTTTACACGTATTATCATCAAAATATACCTTCACTATGCTCAGGAAAAAACAATCAGATCAAGTTGCTTCATTATTGCTTAATAATGTTTACAAGTTCTCTTTTTATTATGTCATTGGTTTACACTTTGATAGAGTTTAAATGTTTCTTGAGAAGATCAAGCTGAATATGACTAACAACTTAACTCTAGATTATATACATGATAAGGAATCTGTGTATATACACAGACTTGAGAGAGTTTTCGAAGACTGGAGACGAATCGAGAGACTAATAACTACAAAAACTAAAAATGATAAACATTGGGGCCAAAATCGAATTTTTGAAAGCTTAAGGGTTAATACCCAAATATCCGATAGTATAATGGGCCTAATGTTTACATATAGGCCCAATTTATAATCCGACGTCGGTTTAGGGTTTCTATTTGATTTTACCACCTGAGTTATCGCTCCGCCTCCGTCCTCAGAACTAGTGATGTTAAAACGGGCTAGCCCGACCAGTTTAGGCCCGGCCCGTTTATGTCCAACCCGTCAAAGCCCGATTATGGGAAGCCCGTTTAAAATTGTGCCCGTTTATAGCCCGTTTAAATTTCATAGCCCACTATAGCCCATTTAGATATTTGGTAACTTAAGAATAAAAGATGATTTTTATGCAATTTGATTTTTGATAAAAAAAATATAAGACGATTTAATTTATGGAACTCTGCTTTTTCATAATTAGTAATTTATGGAACTAATGATTTACTTAATTCAATTAATGCTTTTTAAATAGTCATAAACAAGACAAGAGAGGTACAAAAAGCAAAAGAGATCATAACTGATTGTTTGGGGAAAACATCGTTTTAAACGTTATTTGATCCAGGAAAAATCAAATACATAACTGAGCCAAATAAAAGAACTTCATCTTCAAAGATCTTACACTCAAACAGTCAAACCTGAAATCATGCAACAAAGTCTAAAACTCAGAATTCATAAACAATACATCCTCATATATACGAATCAAGCTTTATAGTATTTCACTTATTCTAAACCTGATGCCTAATCCACTAAAATATAAATAGATTTTCGATAATCAAGATACCAATAGATAGATTTACCATTGTTCATGGTACACTTGATTCTTCGGATCTTGAACAACTCGCTGTCTTTCTAGCATCTTCAGTGCCAACATTGTTAATATCCTCTATAGTACCTATAATTACAAAGGTCGGTTAGATAATCAAACATATAAATTTAGATTTATGTAAATATCTTACCTTCATATTCTGCAAATCCGCATAACCAATTACGGGTACATAGTAAAGCTTGAACTTTCTCTGGAAGAAGACGGTTTCTGTACAGAGTCAAAACCCGACCTCCAATGCTGAAAGCTGCTTCTGAGGCTACTGTTGTGATAGGAATGGTGAGCAAATCCCGAGCCATATCAGCTAAATCGCTGAACCGATATTGATTGTCCTTCCAGTAGCTCAAAACATCCAAGTGTGGATATTGTGCTCTCTCTAGCCTCGTCTCGTCTAAATACATATCCAGATGCGTTTTAGTACTTCTAGCACCAACTCCAATGCTTCTTTCTAACTCAAGGAGATCCTGTAAAATAAAAATTCATATCAAATTACTAATATCAATATGATTATGATATTCTATTGTACAAAAATTTATACTTACATTATCAATATCACCTTCAAGTGGAGATTCAGTGACAATGTCTTGTGGAGTTTGTGAAGCAGAACCACCTGAACTTGCTAATTTTCTAGCTTGGTAATCTTCAAAAAGCGTCTTCAAATTCTCCTTAAGTTGTTTGATCTTTTCCTTCGATGTAGTAGGATCCACAGTTTCATAAGCCTTCTCAAGCACTTCTAATTTCAGTCTTGGATCTAAAACTGCTCCCATAGCCAAGATAATATTGTAATCAGCCCAATACTTATCGAATTTATCTTGCATCCTTTGAACAATTTCTCTAATCCCATAATCATCACATCTAGCATATTTCTTAAGCAAGATCTCTATCCTCCATACTTGTGTAAAGTATATATTGGATGTCGGATACTTAGAACCTGAAAAATATGTAGTAATGATACTAAAAGGCTTCAACAACTCGCATATCTTTTCTCCACGATTCCAGTCATCTTCTGAAGGTAATGACTTATAATGTATGTCAAAAGACTCTAGACTCTCAAATGCTTTCCAAAACTTCAACGCTCTAACAAGCATCTCATATGTAGAGTTCCATCTAGTTGACACATCTAATGATAAACCTACTCCACTCTTGATTTTCTCATACTCATATGTAGAGTTCCATCTAGTTGACACATCTAACCTTCTCATACTCAACATACCGAAAAGGAAGATCATGATAAATGATAATTTCAGCAGTCATGTCACGATCTACGTTGTGATCATAAGCAGGCCTATCTCCTTTCTTAGGCATCTTTGGACACGACTCTATATGACGCTTCAAATGATTTGTTCCATATGTTTTACCACTAATCACTAACTTTGCACCACAATGCTTGCACTTAGCCCTTTCTTTGCCATCATTTTCAATCCCAACAGATTCAAAAACCTCCCAAACATGTGACGTTTTACATCTCTTACGTATACCTGCTTGGGTTGCTTGAGTTTCACTCTGTTCTAGTGCTTCCATTTCAGTCACTTCCTCATTGATCTCAAACTGTGCGTCTTCCTCATTCATGTCTAAAATAGCATCTAATTCTATCTGATTCTGCTCATGCTCAGCCTCTTCCCAATACATCGCCTACAAATGAAAGAAAAGGCATTGAAACCATCTGATTTAGCAGAAATATTCAAAGATATTAACTCACAAACATTCAACAGTTTCGATTAACATATAAATATATTGTATGAATCATGAGCAAAATTCTACAAATCGGACAAAAATTAAACAATAGCAAATTAAAACAAATCAAGTATCAAGTATCACCCATATTATTAAAGAATTCATTTGGGAAACTGTTGTTGTAAGGGTAAACGTACAAGTGGACTTTTGAAAGTTCATGAAAAAATCAAATATTACGGACTTTAAAATCTGATTTTTTAAAGCTCATGAAAAATCAAAACAGACCCATATAAAGGTTTAGATTCGTATGATTAAACAACCCATATAATCAAAACCAAGTATTAAACTCTTGAATCATCAAAGTCGATTTTGTTTTTCTCAAAGCTTAAGCGTATAAATATATGTAAAATGGAGAAACTGAATGAAGAATCGAAACATATACCTTTTGATTTCGTATAGATTGGGTTTCAGATTGGGTTTCGGATTGGGATTTGATATTGATGCTGATTTTGACAATTTGAGCGAAAGCAAGTTCTTCTTCTATTTGAAAAATGTTCGACGGCCAGAGAGAAGAAAAAAATCTGAATACAAACGTGAAATCCCTCAAATGATACAACGTCGTTTTAGTAAAAAACTATCTAAAAATATTAAACAGGCTAAACGGGCTACTCGCTTATTTTTGCTAAAACCCGTTTAATAAACGGGCCTAAACGGGTCCGCTCATTTATACCCGTTAACAGCAGATCCATAAACGGATCTAAACGGGCTCATTTTTACGAAACAGGCCCGTAGAAGCCCGTTTAAATTGAGCCCTAATTAACATCACTACTCAGAACGCAGAATTGGGTCGGCGAAACCCTAATTTCTCTATCACGATTGCATCAACTTATTCATAACAGCAAGTTAATCATTTCGATTTATCATCATTCACTTGATTTGTCTCTCTGTTTCAGATTCTACGTTTTTTTTTTTTTTCGTTCTGGATTCTGTAATGAGAGATCTTTACACCGTAACTTACGTTTCAGGTAGCCTTAAGGGAGTTTTCATCATCGGTCTGATTAATCTCTTGCTATGGTATGTAATTTCTCGACCGATTGTTTCTCTAGTGTCAAAAATCCCACTTTTTTTTTTCTCTTCTGATTAGTATTTCAGTGATTTATTAGGATTATTGCACATTCTTATTTTTATAAGTGAAAATAACTCGCAAAATGTTGTGAATTTGATTGCTTGTGACTAGTGAGATCCTAAAGTTGAGATTTTTTAATTTCTTTTCTTCTGATGTATGTTTATAGATTAGGGTTTATGGTTTTGGCTTTAATTTCGTATGCAGGCTTCAAGACTTCTTGCAAATTTGATTGTTATGGGCTCTACAACTTTAGTCAGGGCTTGTGCTCAAGCATATAGTCAAGCACTTTCAAGTATTTTTAAACTATAAGAAGCTTCTGCTTTGAAGAATTATTTTGCAATATCAATAAATTGTGTTTTGAAAATGGTTATAGATGCGGCGAAATCGGGTGTTGCGCATGAAGCGGTGCAGAATGTTGCGAGAGGAGCTAGAGCAGTAAGTGAAGCAGAAGCTAGACAGATTCTTGGTGTGACCGAGAAATCGTCTTGGGAAGAAGTTCTAAAGGTTTGTTGTCTCTCTTCACATATAGCCATCACATTCGCTTTTTTTCGATTTTAGTAACATTGTTATCTGTTATGATGTAGAAATACGACAACTTGTTCGAACGGAATGCGCGAAACGGAAGCTTTTATCTGCAATCAAAGGTTCATAGAGCTAAAGAATGCTTAGAGGTTGCTTACCAGAAGAAACCAGATGTAACAAGCGCATAAAATAAACAATAATGTAGTAATAATCAACAAAAAATGTTTAGAAGTTTGATGATGATTACAAGTGTTGTTTAGTTTTTTTGATTTCTCTAAACCGGTTTTGGGGAAATTGAAAGACGGTGGAGAGGAAATCATAATGCCGCATAAGTTGAAATTACAGGTCGGTTGGGTCGGTGCGGCCGGCGGGCAAACACTCACCGGCCGTTTTTAAAAGTCAAAACATTTTTATTTGATTTTATTGACTTTTGATACTTCTTAGGTACACTCATTGAATTCTAGTCTGTCGTGTTGAATTAACTGAGATTCCAATAACTGTCTATTTCATTTTGATACCAAATACAGTGAGACTAAGAAAATCGCGCTTTATTTCTTCAGTCTTTTTTTCTTGTTTAATTCCTTTTATTATTACACAACTTGATGATGATGTATACCGTTCAGAAAAATATGATATTAAGTATTAACAAATGCGATATTTTCCAACTTTATTCTACTATAATCAAGCGCATATGCTATTCTGGTTTGTAGTGTATTTAAAATGATAGTCAATTGATAAGAATTCTCACTATTAAACCAAGTGGTCGAAGACTTTGAAGTCCAAGTCCAAGTGGGTTTCATCATGAACATTATCACAAGTATCGGCGGTGCTTCTCACGCGTCTAAGTCGCGGGTAGATCTCTTCGAACGCAAATATAGGGTTTTTGGATCATCTTACAAATTATACAACGGACGATATATTTGGTATGCTTCGTGTAATATGCATTTTATTATGTACTTAATGTGTTGAGGTTAAAGTCAGTGTGTTTACGTTTTCAGGACCAAAAGATGTTGTAGCTAATAGTGAAAAAAAAAAAAAATCTTATAAGAAATCTTAACGTAGGACAGAAAAAATTTAGAGGTACAAAAACACTCAAAAACATTCAAGAAACATATCATATCTTGATCACAAGTAATTTTTTTTTGATATCTCTTAATATCTCAAAAACCCGAATGAGGAGAGGAAGAAGAATCCCCGAACCGCCAATATCTTGCATAGTCTTGCTCTTCTTGTTGTTGCCATGAAGAGCCACCAGAAGACGAAGAAGTTGTTGTAGCAGTAGTAGTTGTTGATAAACTATGATCATGAGATATTGAATATCCGTTACCGCTACCATATCCACCTCCCAAATTAAAACTTAGCATATCACTACTACTCCCATCTTGATAATATTGGTTATAGTATGGTATATTTTGCGGATCGGTTTGTAGAGTTTGATTGAAAGAGTAATAATCAGTTGAGTTTGATAGCTGATTATTTGTAACATTACTTCCGAGTTGAACTCTCTCCGGGAAATTGAGTTTGGCTTTGCTTCCTTTGAACTTAAGAGCTGCTTCATCATAAGCTAAGGCCGCGGACTCAGCGGTTTCAAATGTCCCGAGCCACACACGCGCCGCCTTTTGTGGATCTCGGATTTCGGCTGCCCATTTTCCCCATGGTCTTTGCCTTACACCTCTATAATGTCTCTTCCTCACGTTCCCTTAATAACATCAATCACAAAAAATTGAAATCAGTCAATATTAATTTGGTCTACTCAAACATATATATATATGTGCATAGTACATTAAAACATTTTCTATTCTTGGTACCAAGTATATACCGGTGTATATATTTATATGTACATCATGGTTCTGACTAATTGAACCATATACTTATAGTTATAGGTCATGCTAGACATATAGATGAAAGAGCCTCTTCAACAAAATCTCCTAACTGAATATCACATTTTCATGTTAATATAGTTCAAGTTAGATACCACGACCGTTTATTTAAGTTAGAGATTTACCTGATAAAATTTGCAAAAATTTCAAAATAATTGAACATAGTGATTCTGATTACAACTTCAATTAATACAAAAGACAGTGACATAAACATAAGCATGTATATATAATATATACCTTGGTCTTGATGAGTGGGAGCAACTTGTTGATTAGGGTCTTGTGGATTATCAATAGAGCTCATGTTATGATCATGAGAGTTGCTTTGGTTTCCGATTACTTGAGTCAAGGCCGAGACCATAACACGCATGTCATGCTGAGATCGGGACGAGAAGACCGGGAATAAGTTCTCGTCTTCCTCAGCATCTTCCTCGCCTCCGAACGGACTCTTCCCATACATTGAAGGATCCACTTTTGCTAGGTTTTTATAAAAAGAGACCAAAGATTTAGTCTAGGGTTGTTCAATTTTTCTTTATGGCATCTTTGGACATCAAGAACAAGAAGATGATAAGGAGAAGAAATTGGATTGAAGTAATTGAAGAAAGAGAGAGAGAGAGAGAGTAAAGGCTTTTTGGGATTTACAATTTTCCGAGGTTCTTATAGAGAAATTAAGTAGTTCTCGTGTGAACATACGACCATCAAAGATACGTAAGGTTTCTTTCTTTTTTATTTTTGCATATTCTTTTGTCTTTAATAATTTGATTTTCATGTTTTTCGTTGTTTTATAAGTATTATAAAAACATGTCTGTACGATCAGTACGGATCGAGGTTTATAATGAAGACATGTATAACATATGAGAATGTTTGTTCTAATTTTCTTGATGAGTAAAGTGCATGTGTATTAAAATTATCAGACCGAAGGGGACATTTTATAAAAGATTAGTATAAAAGGTACCACACGAGATGAAAAAAACCAAACATGCAAAAGTATAAAGATATTAAAATAAAGAAGACGGGAAAATGCATGCATGATTAGGTTTTCTTTTGTTATTTGTTTTGTAAAGTGTTAACACAATCATGGAATAGAGGGGAAATAAATAGTAATCTTTCTGAATATTAATTTTATAACATATAAGCATTGTCATGTTCTTGAGAGTAGCTGTAAAATGTAATGTAAACCGACAATTTGTTTTTCGTCAAATATCGACATTCATTATACAAAGGTGATTAGGCCGTAAATAAAAACAAACTATAATATGAAAATTTTCCTTTTTGGGTCGAACGTGATACAAAAAGCCAATATGAGTTTGCGTACGTGTGAAGTGAATGCAATATTTTAATTACGGGTTGACTAAAAGTTTGCAACACAAAAGATGTTTTAAAACCACTAAATCCAAAAAACGTGTACACATTTAAATCGAATTATGTATCAAGTGAGCTTTGGTCTAGCCAAAGTTTATAGGTATAAAAAAAATGATTTAAATATAAAGATTATGTTGTTTTCACGTTGTACACAATTATATCTAAGAATGCTTTGCTAGTAACCAAAAGAAGTAAGCGACAAAAATTGTGAGACGGTCTGCGTTTACATCCTATAATTTCTAAAAACGATTAAAATCTTTAAATCATGCTTTCTTATTTTAGAAATCATATATTACTATGTAGGTAGGAGGATATTTTCCAAAGACTCTACTTTAAATAAGCATTATAAAGCTGCATAATTAATAACAATGGTGTATACTGGTTCTATTATATCGTGAATAACAAAAAACTCAACAAAATATCGAACAATTCTAGAAACTCAAATCAATAATAAGCGGAAGTTTTTATTTGTTGTATGATATAATTTGTAATACATATGGATAATGTTATATATATTGTAGACATTATAATTGTTTAGTTGCAGCTTTAAGAGAGCACTTGTGTACACGTTTCTGCTTACGAATGGAAATCGAAATATATATATATATTATGAGACTCTTGCCTAAATCTTTATTTGAATCAAGTCTTGAACCCAAAAAAGTCAAGATCAAGAGCTAACTAAGTTGACAGGTAAATAACTTTTTGTAAAATGTGTCAAGTGGATAATAAACATATATAAGACTTGTAAAATACAATCTTCAGCAACTTTGACTAACAAATTGTGTCAAATTAAGTATGTGTACTGTGTAGGTGTTAGGTTCAACTACCAGTTCCCTAACCGGGGGAGGTTTATGATAGAAGTTTTATAAATTAAAGCATTACTGTTAAACGTCTCTAGGCTCACTAGATCATCATGTGATACCTAACTAGTCATTTATTTAACGGAAAATTTTATGATCTTCTAGAGTATACTTTTCTTCATATGTGAAAACGTAAATCAAATTTCCATCTATTACGTACGTCAATGAATTAATGCTGATTTGGATGTGTACTGTTTTGCAATGGATTTCGAATATTGAAAAATGATTAAAAAAAAAAAAAGGATTCAAGGCATAACAAATCCAGTGTTGTATTATCAAATCAATCGCTTCATTTCAATACCTTTGTAAATACCAGATTCAGAAAAAGAAAATTGAAATGGAACAAAAACGGCTCCGTTGTAGTAGTTTAAAGACCGTGTAATTGATATGTACACTTTCCTTTGGCAAAACCATTTTATCAGACGATTGATCATTTCATGGAGGAACTGGTTTCATATTACGGATTCTCATATACGTCAAAAACTGTGAAGGCAATTCTGCAAGAAGTGCTTGTACCACAGAGACTTCTCCATCTGCAAAAAATACACAGTTAAAAACCATTAAATCAACAACTAGCCTTCTTATGCGTTTCTAAGAATCAAACAAAACTCACGTTGCACGTCTCGTAGTGCCACAAACTGAACGATATCTCGTGAAGCCACTCGCCCGCTCGAGCTCTCCAGTCTTTCTCCTCTATCTGCGTCTAGTATCTATAAACCCCCCACCAAAAACAAAAAACACAGTTTAAAACAAGATCTTATATAAGAAACCCAAAATGCTTTTAAAAGGACAATTTAGTTGTTTTACCTCCATCTCTTTAAAATCGGCTCCTCCAACTCCTACAATGAGGATAGATAACGGTAAATCCGATGCACTGACTAAAGCGTCTTTTGTTTCTTGAAGATCTGTTATCACACCATCCTGAAAAACAAGTTTTTTTCTTTCCGTCATAAACATCATGTTGATTTATTATCTTATGTTATGATGTTTGTCTGAATATACTCACTGTGATGATTAGTAAGACGTAATATCT
Source organism: Draba incana (assembly GCA_963576765.1). Taxonomy (NCBI): domain Eukaryota; kingdom Viridiplantae; phylum Streptophyta; class Magnoliopsida; order Brassicales; family Brassicaceae; genus Draba; species Draba incana. Next base: position 45,761,960 of record OY755205.1, read on the forward strand.
TCGTGAGCCTTGAGCTAGAGACTGGCTGGCGATCATCGCAGCAGAGTTGATCACGGGACCAAAAAGGGTAGGCCCCGCAAGAGCGACGTTGAAGAGTGCACTGGTGTATGCAGTCATGATACCTTGAATTCCATCCACCTTAGAAAGAGAACCAAAACAATTGATGTGTGAATCCGAAAAACATTCGAGTGTCGAGTTTTAGTCTTTATAAATACGAGAGTCGAGTTTTTGTACCTCACAGTATGAACTGCTTCCATTGAGGTTAAAGCAATGTGAAACTGGAGCCTCGATTGGTCGAGCTCCGAATCCCCAGGCAGGGAATCGTTTGTCTGAGTCATAAAACTGCAACACTTCTCCAACATCCACGATTGCCTGCGTAAAAAGAAGAGATTATCATGATGGTTTTAGTCACAGTCACTGTTAACTTTAAGTAAATTGAATAACACTGAGTCCTCACTCTCTGGTACGCATTCAATCGTCCTGAAGGATCAATGTAGTGCAAAGAGTCATGGAGGCGTGGGTTTCCGTTTGAAGCTGAAGACCGATAGAAAAGTTTAGATTAATGACAGGTAAACACAAATTACATATTTAATCGAAAGTTTTAAGGATTTTTCGTAGTGGTGCAAAACATACCAGTGAAATCGATTGCTACCATGAAGTTTAATTCAAACCCAGATGCCAAGTATTCTAGGAATGTGTGCTGGACAGTCTCAGTAAACTTCTCCACAAAAAGCTGGCTCTTTAACACCTAATAATAACGAAAATTGGTATTAGATGGCTTACATGAAAATGTTAGGAAACCTTTTACAATAGGTTTATACCTTGTTTTGTCCAGCACCAGTAGGCAAAGATAAATTGATTCCTTGACGAGCCAAATGAAGTTTTTCCAAGTCTGCAAGCGATTTCTGTACTTTTCTGGCCACCCAAAATAAATGAGTAATCATGTCAGCTAACAGCTTACATTAATTACCCTAACAATGAGATATACCGAGCTCTAAGATTTTGGTTACCCTATCAGACTGTGTTTGCCATTGGAATTAAAGTCTGAGCATTCTATTATCAGTGGACTGTCCTGTAGGTTTATAGGAAAAACAATTGAGAGATCTTTCTGTGAATCAACATGCATCTCGAACAGAGCAACATGTACAGAATTTCATAATACATAATTTGGAGAAACTCAGATATAAGAAATCTCCTATACCTTACTTCCCACTTGTTGAACACTTAGAAAGACTGGTTTCCAAATAGGGTTAAGATCATTCTTCAGGACTTCAGTTTTAGACACAGGGATTGGAGTTCCATGCTCTACAATCTTTGATATCACCAAAAAGGGATCCTGAGGATGAGCCCCACGCACAATAAAAAAACGAGCTATATTTTTGTGCCTTAAGTTATATTTTTAGTAATATGGCAGAGAGAATAAATCCGCAAACTTACACTTTTTGAGAAAAGATCCTTAGATTCCAAACTCAAACATCTAAAAACTATCTCTGTGGTAATCTTAGAGGCAAGGGACTCCTCAGCACGGATAATAAGCTTTCCGTGGTGAGGTTGCGTTTGTGGAGCAAAGCCTTCTTTACGCTTGAGTTCTAATGTGATTGTCCTAGTTGATTTTGTGATTATCTGCGTGGTTGAAAAGCAAACATAAAGTTAGTACAATTTCTAGCAATTTGGTGCAAAAGTTAATTCTTCGTCATTTATAAGGTAGGCAATAAAACAAAATTTTTTCTGCGACCCTCAGAGAAGCAGCAAACAAGTCCACATATATTGCAATGCCAATATCCGATCCATAAAATAAGAAAGGAAAGCATTTCCGCTGTTGATAATACCTCAGACAATACACATGTTGCCTCACCAAGAAACTGTTGTTCGTCAAGCTTAAGCATCTGAAAAGGAAAACTTCAGTTGTAAGTACACTACACATGTTACTTGCTTTACAAAAATATTTCCAAATTAGCTATTACCTCCTCTCTGGAATTTTGAAACTTGGTGTCAACATCATACAATCGAAACCTGAGTATAAACAACCGACAGAACTGAGTTATATATTTCCAGGTAAAGGTAAGAACTTTGATCTCTTTCCTCAGTAACATTGGATTTAGAATCTTACACCAATGTCTGCACAGTCTCAAAATGATAGGCGACTGTAAATTTCTTAATCCATGTAGGAGCTAACGAGTTCAAAACAACTTCGCTGCGAAACACTTCTGAAAATGTTGCATCTTTTTCCTTTTGATAAACAACAACCATAGGATCGCTCTGGGAAAGAAAGAAAAAAGCTGAGGTCATGCCGCATCAAGTAAAAACAGGCCACCAAAATTCCAAAAGAATGTAGGTAATCTCGATTCAGCGATTGTCTAAGGTTTCAAGAAAGATAATTCTCCATAACATGTTGAATTTGCATCAATCACATCCTGGAGAATCTCAGCGGTTCTCAGAACACAATCCGCTCAATGCCATGAACAATATTTCACATTTTTTCTGTCTTGAAAGGGATGCATTACATGTAAACTCCATTTCCATGGGAATAACAAGCTATAACACATACAATTTCGAGGCAATTTCCATAGATACACTTCCTTCAGCTCAGATAAAACTCATATTCAGCCATATATAAAACCGTAGAAACCGAACAAAGTAGAGAAGCAAATTTTTGAATTACAAGTTACAACTAACCTTGGAGAGCACGTCCCGGTCTCGCAATCCGGAAGCAGAAAACGATAGCTGCAAAAAAAAAAAAAAACATAATCAAAACTTAAACCCTAAGATACAGGGCAGATATCAAAATTCTCAATCTCTCCGTCAAAAACAAATTCAAACGATATATAATTACGATGAAGAAGAAGAAGAAGAAGAAGGTACCTCGATCTGAGAGAAAAGTCCGTTGAAACCTCGAGACTTGAGATAATAATCAACGGCATCGTTAGTAGCGCCGCCAGCGAGAGCGGCGGAGGAAGCAGTTCCACCAACGCCGGCAATAGCACCAGCACCGGAAGAGACATCGGAGCAGCAATTACCCATCGATAATCCTCAGGAAAACAAAAAAACTGTGGATGATGATGATGATGATGATGATGAAGCACCTGGGTCGTACAAACAAACGCAGATTTAATTGACTTATATATTTGTTTTCGCAGGAGGAGGAAGAAGTTTTGGTAGAGGAGTAATGGGACCCACTTTGTCCAGCTCGACAATTTTGTTTATTGACTGACTCGTCTTCCTTTTATAGCCTTTTATAAATAGTTTTTAAAAAAAACAAAAAATGAAAACCGAGTTTTTCCTTTAAATTTAAATTGACGTAAGAATTTTACACGAAATATCCAAGAATCTACGGGCAATTTTCTGAGAAATTGTAGCTTTTTAGTAAACGAGTAGGTCAATTTAATATTTTAAAGATACGACACAAAATCTTACTAGTTATTAGAAAGTGTGTACACTAACATAATTTTGTTTTTTAAAAAGAGAGCACTTGCCTGGCCTATGTCATTTATAAGATCTGGAATGTGCCATGTTATTTGGTTTGATCACTAAGATTTGAATTTCATTCTGGATATATGATATTCAAATACATGTTGATTTAATAGATGCTTTTTCTTTGTCAATTATTAATTCGTTTACTTTAAAACACGGTAATACAATATTGTCAATTAACACAAACATATTGTTTTTTTTTCAAAATACATGATAAACATTTTTTCTTAGTAATATTAGGATTGTTTTTTTTTTTTTTTTTTTTTCCAACTACTTTATATGATCATTCGTGAAGAATTGTAATAGACTTCACAAAGGAAATTACAGACTATATAATATTGTTTCTTTTGAGAAAGATTCAGACTACAAGTTGTTGCAACAACTCTTTGGAAAAAACACTACATTAAATTAAAGTGATGGCAAGGAAATAGTGAGGGACTTTCACGTGAGAATATTTACACATTTGGATAATTATTACCATGTAGAGCTTATTATCTCTATCTTTAACACAAGTCGTATGGTTTACACAACTCAGAAATTTTGTGGAAAACTCCCAGAGATTATATAGCAGTAATAGATAGTTGGGTTGAGATTATAGATACATTGGATATGAAATAGTACTATTAGATATCATTGACAAAAACAATGTCAAGATGAATTTTATGTATTTTGGATTTTACAAGTCCTACCCAAATGACCTCACGTTATTTCGAGACAAATTTGAACTACACATGTACATAGTGGGAGACTTAGGACCACTAAAGAAAACTCAAAAACCAGAGCAAAGTCTTTTGCCTAGCAATAGGGCTTTAGGGTTTAGGCCAATTAATTTTGGTCCCAAGGTTTGATGGTTTGAGAAATTTCTTCATGGCACAACTCATAAATGAATATAAACAAACTCAATGATGAAAGACTTATTATAGTTTGTTTTATTAATTTTATATCCCAATCAGAATTGCATTTCAAATTGCACTTCTGAAACGGGAACTTGAAAAGGTTTTGATGTTTTTGAGGTATTTCCTCATGTGCAACTTAGAAATGCATATTAGATAATCAAACCATATACTTCAGCAAACGAGATGGAGACCCTACCTTTTATGTCCTTGTCCCTCTCTTCCAGTGAGTGCACCAGTTCAAGTCCATGCTTCCCCACACACACAAAATGCCCAGATCCTGCAATGTCAATGCAAAGAGGATTTCAGTATCACCATCATCAGAGTGTTTCTCACCTTGTGCCAAAACCATGTTCTTCAAATGAGTTTGAAAATTCACTACGTACACGAGAGTTAACAGAGTCCCAATTCGCGCAAAAGTTTTAAGATGTCTGATTATAGGTTGTGGTTGCATCCCCTGTGTGAGGGTAATAAGACTGGTTAACCGCATTCCAGTCTCCTGTTGCAGAATATGCCTGGCTTGCAGCTCTCCAATCAGTTGTTCCTGGAGCCCCTGGTATGGAACCTTGCATTACTGCTGGTTGAGTGTATGCACCAGCTTGAGGATGGTATTGCGGCGTGTATCCCACAGCTTGAGCATGTGGTTGTTGAGCGTACCCAGTTGCTGCAGCTTGGAGTTGCTGAGCATACCCAGTTGCTGCAAAATGTGGTTGTTGAGCATACTCAGTTGGTGCAGCTTGGAGTTGCTGTGCGTAGCCAGTTGCTGCAGCATGTGGTTGTTGAGCGTAGCCAGTACCAGCATGTGGTTGTTGAGCATACTCCATAGCTGCAGCTTGGAGTTGCTGAGCATACCCAGTCACTGCAGCATGTGGTTGTTGAGCGTACTCAGTCGCTGCAGCTTGGATTTGCTGAGCGTACCCAGCTACTTGAGCATGTGGTTGTTGAGCGTACTCAGTTGCTGCAGCTTGGAGTTGCTGAGCGTACCCAGTTGCAGTAGTGTGGGGTTGCTGAGCATACCCATTTGCAGTAGCGTGGGGTTGCTGAACGTACCCACTTCCACTAGCATAGAGTTGAGCAGTATTTCCCATTGCTGCATAATGTTGATGTTGGGGGTAACTAACTGTTCCAGCATATGATTGAGTACTTTCTTCCACACTCCCAGGCTGTGAATGCGTGGCATAATTACCCGCTACACTCTGAAGTTGGTGTGTGTAACCAGTTGCTCCAGCAGCTGGTTGTGGCGCTGCACTATGTGCCGGTGTAGAATAGCCAGCTGTCTCAGTAGTATGTGACTGAGCAACACTAATTGCCTGCTTATCTGATTGCATAGACACTGTAGTGTTTGGAACTGTAGGTGCTTCTGGATGGTAGTAAGTGTCAGTAGGAATCTCACGCTGCTGACTAGCTTCGCCTTCCTTTTGTGATGCTGAAGTATGGAACTCACTTCTATACACACTCCCATTAGCTGCAGATGCAGAAGGATGCTCATTTCCTGATAACATCGAAGGGTAAACCTTACTATCAGAGTAAGGTGAAGCAAACTGGTCCTTCTCTGATGGTGTTGCCGGATGATATTCATTTTCTGAGGCCAAATGCTCTGTGGCAGTTCCATATCTGCACAGCAAAAACCAAGCCCTATGATTACACATTCACATTTAGGTAAGTGCAGATAGAAAGTATAAACAATGTGAACATCTGCAGAATGTAGGAGTCTTGTAGAGTCCTATAGGTTTAGCTATGCTTTTAAACATCTGATGCCTACTAATATCAGGTGTTTAGTGAGCTAAGAAAGTATGATTTCTTATGAATGATCAACATATTTAGGGGAAGATAAAAGTCCAAGTTGAAATTCAGTATGAAATATGATGATAACACCAATTGAGTTATTAAGCAAAGAAATAAACGCCTCTACAATCAAAATTACCTCCGGATATTAGATAAAATCGTTAGATATTTGAGTTGAGGATCTTGAATAGATGACCGTGAAGGCTCTCCGAGCAACCGTTGCTGACGATTTTCTGTAGGATGATAAGGCTGATTCAAATTTGACAGATTTAACGCTTCCCTCGTTGGGGTTGCGTAGTCATCTTGTCTGGAGTAACTATGTTGGAGAAGAGGTGTGCGAGGCAAAGACTGATGGGCCATAAGAGATCCAAGTCGTGGTTCTGCATGACGAGCAGACAAAGGATCTAAAACTGACGAAGCATTTCTAAGTTGTGTAGCAGCTATGAACCGTTCCTCAAAAGATAATGCCCTTGGTGCTGGAGCTCTCGAAGCCAATCTTTGAGGCATTGAATCGAGTTCCGGAGCAGTAAATGAACGAAATAACAATAATAAAGACATCACCTGCAATCCACAAACATTTGTTCAGCAAAAGGAAAGCCAAGCATGTAAGCTTGGTACTTTAAAAGATGTGTTGTGACTTATAAGTAGCAAGAAAGTGTCGTACTTGGTGAGGAGCAAGTTCTTGCTTAAACTTGCCACCTCTATAATTCTCACAGATAGCAGACTTGAAAGTGTTCTCTGGCAATGGATAACAGTTCTTGACAATTCTAAATCCAACCTGCCAAAATCAAGAAACAAAGAAGAAGAGAAAAGATTAATATTATCCAGTGCCATACAAACATAACCATGTGTATTTGAATTTCACAAGGTTTTTTCACCTGAGCTGGATATTTCCTCTCAAAAGCTTCTGGTTCAATATCCAACTTGCCACCAATAGTAGCTTCATAAACACCATAAAGAAGTTTCTTCTCAAAGTCATAGAGAAAAAGCTTCATCCCTGGTTTAATACTCTCAACAATGTCTTTCCTCCCTCTCGGAATCCCGAAAACACGGTAACGGTAACAATCGGGTTTCGTTCTCCCATTACACATAAAGATATAACCAGGTAGCATCTGTTCATGATCATATCTCCTCTCTATCCCTTTCTCTAATCCAATGCTTGAGTTCCCATATAAAGCCACAAGACTAGAGCTGTTATACACAGGAGGAGCAGAATACTGGGAAATAGCACCATGTTGTGCATTAGCATTGGCTTGTTCACCATCAGAGAAATCCATCTCCATCTCCATTGCTACTGCCTGTATTACCAAGAGAAGAAAAACATATAAAGTCACGCAATTTCAAGACGATAAAGCAAAGAAGAAGATCACTTGAAGTAAAATTGGAGCTCAAATCGATTGAAACTGAGTTCTGATAACAAATGTGGGAACGAGGAAGATGAACAAACACCCAAAATCACGAAATCGGTATCGGAATACATGAAAATGACGCGAGAAGAGGAAGAAGACGACTGACTTACCGGAAAATACACGATTTTGAAAACCCTAAAACAAAAATTGAGATTCAGAGCGATTGAATTTCGATATGAAATTTACGGATCAGCTCATTCTCTGTTTTGAATTTCAATTGCGAATCTGAGAATAGATGAAGATGATAGATTCTGTAGAAGTTTGTTCATGAAAGTCGGGACAGGAGAAGAAAGACGAGAGGAGCGAGCTCACGTGACAGAAATGGAAGGAAAAATCTAATGGGCCTTAAATAAATAAGTATCGGCCCAAATATAAAAACGGATCCATATATTATATACTGAACTGTAATTTAACGTCGTCAATGGTTTTGGTAAAAAAATCAGAGATTTGCGAAGTTTCGAACTTTCTGACAAAGCCGAGATCAGAGTTGGTGTCGGATTTGATTAAGAAGAGCTTTTGGAGGCCCTTAATTTGAGACATTTGTCTCTCTTTGTGTATTTCAGGTTCGTCCAATTCTGATATGGATGATATATAGAGATTCTTAGGATTTGAGGTTTTTTTTTTGTCCTGTAGGTAAATTGATTGTCTTCTTAGCTAGGATTCTGCTCCTTTCGTTAGCTTGAGTTCTTAATTCCGGTTTCTGGGTTTCTAGGGATCTAGGGATTTGCCATTGATTTCTGAATTTAAGTTTTTTGATTAGAAAGGAATAATTTTTGTTCTTCAGTCTTATGTTTTGATGAGTAGAGTCATGTTTTCTCCTTTGTAGAATGTCTTCAAGGGAGAGGTTAGGTTCAAATCATCATAATAGCAGAGTGAGTCAAGGAATGTCAACTAGTGGATCATCATTGAGGCACCATGAGACCATCTCTACCGCTTCTGGTCATCATCGAGTATCCCATCCCGAGGTTCTTGAAAGCAAGATTGCAGCTCGAGCTGCTGAGATAGACCGGCTTTCTAGCGATAACCGGAAGCTAGCTGCAAGCTATGTGGCTCTCAAGGAAGACTTAACCGTGGCTGACCGTGAAGTCCAGGGGCTAAGAGCTCACATCAGAAAGACGGAAACAGAAAGCGAGATTCAGATCCGAGCTACGCTTGAGAAGATTATGAAAATGGAAGGTATTATCAAGAACAGTGAGGATATAAGGAGGGAGCTGCAATTAGCTCACATTGAAGCTCATAGATTAGCGAGAGAACGGGAAGAGCTTGCTGCACAAGTGAAGTCAGTATTAAAGGAGTTGAAGAAGGCTTGCCTCGAGGGAGAGGGTTTAGACGCGTCGAGCCAAGAGCTTAAGCTGTTGAAAGAGGAGCACCAGAGCTTACGGTAAAAGAAATACTCTTCGATGTCAAGTAACAGTTAAGATTCATCAGTATGTGTTTTTAACCATGTTGTTCAATGGAACAGGGAAAAATTTGATAGAGAGAGGAGTGGGAACGTAGAGAAAGTTGGGCAATTGAAAGAGATGGAGAAGAACATAATCGGAGCGGTTAAAGAGATTGAGAAGCTACGTAGTGAGATCGCAACCGCAAGAAGCAAAGCAGAAAATTGAATGATTTGAGATGTAAAACAAAGAGGCTCTTGTATTTAAAGAGGATACAAGAACCAAAACTGTGTTCTTATTTTACCTAAAATATATGAGCGTTCTTATTGCATATCAACTGTTTCTTCTCAGGTCAAGCGACTAGATCGACTTCATCACGTTGAGGGTAGACCACATCGAGTCTCATCATACTCTTGTACTGGTCAGGAATCGGTGCACCACCTTGTCCACACAGCTCCACAACTGCAGGAGCTTTCCCATAAAACCTTTGCAAGCTATTGTCAAGAACTGAACCATCTGGATCCCGAACATGCCACACATAGTTTGGACCGACTATATCATCGACAGTCGCTTCTTGCCACGCGTGCATTCCATCTCGCATCTGATGCTTTGTCGCTTTACACATTTTCACTTTGTGCCCCTTTGGACCAACCTGAATCTCTGGACAGTACCCACAAGTCCACACCTTGTATCTCTCCATCAGTTTCCTGACCCCTGAAACCATTTCAAACCACGAGTCCATAGTCTTGACGCTTAAATCCTTCAAGCTCTTCTTCTCTGTGTTGCAAAGATCGTCTTCTTGTGAAAGTGTAGCCTTAGTAGTAGTAACCGCGGTTTCTGAACTCCAGTTGTTGACTTCCTCGAAATCTACAATCCGTCCTTCGATGCTATACACAGGTTTTGATCTTCTCTTTGATGGGAACTTCTCGAGGTCTACACCAGCTTGTATGCATAGCTCGAGAACCGCAGAGATTTTAGGAACATTAAATCTCTCGTCATGTATAACTCTCGGTTTAACAGCACGATCATAGAGGTGAAAACATTTTGGGAACAACACGACATCACTCGGTCTTCCTCTTTTCCAGACGTGAGTCGCACTTCTTGAACCGCTCCCCGGACCAGCGCAACTCCTGATTTCATGACCTTCCTTGCCAATGTGAACCTCAGAGCAGAATCTGAGAACAAACAAAAAACACAAGTAACTCAGCCTTCGAACTTCAGAACTAGATGAAACAGACTAAAGTCTACATTGTTTCATGCCTTCGCATTTCGCATTTCGCAAACTGTAAACCACAGTGCGAAACTTTCGTGTAAAAGAATTTCCAAAAGAACTTGAATCAAACTATAACGTTTATGGTTTCATTTGAAGGAAAACACACTATAACATGTGACTGTAAACACAATGAGAGACTTACTGACTAATTTCCCAGCTAGATCTTCAGTTCCAATCAAGTAAAACCCAAACAAAACACCTATACGTTCACTAGAACCAACTCCAAATGCTAGAAATGCTTCAAGAATCGAAATGAAAAATAGCTCCAATTTAGCTAATCCATATGATTCCAATCTAATAAGCTTCTAAAACTGATTGTAACTCTCAGAGATGATACAGAACAGTGAGATTTACCTGCATCGATGAACAGAAATATGATGATGAATGATTTTAGAGAGGCCAGAGAGTAAAGAGGCGCGACAACGGTGAACTCGATGAGCTACGTCGACGAGATCCGGCACGAGTAATCCATTATCCGGCGGATTTTCCAAAACCCGACAAGGCTGTGAATTTCTGAGCTGTTTCTCCTCCTTTGCGCGACGAATCAACTCCTTCATCGGAGTCGGATACGGTTTCCTCTCCGATTTATCCTTCCGTGGCTTGGGTACGTCGACGTAAAGAGGATCTTCGACGACATTATCAAGTGTTGTTGATGAAGAAAAATCGAGATTCGTCAGGGATTTTGTGGAAGATGATGAGAAATGGGTTTTGTTGATTACAAAGACGGAGATTTGCACAAGTTTTCTTCTTCTCTGCATTTTTTTTTTTTTAAACCAAATGCTTAAACCATTATTAATGATTTATGTTTGGGCCTAATATTTCTTTGAAGGCCCAAAATCAAATAAAGCTAAACCAACCGTTAACCGGTTATAACCAATATTCACCCAGTGTTTTATTTGGTTTTGACGAATTTCTCTGTATCGTCGTCTCTTTCAAGTCCAAACATTTGCACGAATTTTTTTTTCACCATCAACAAAGAGCGTTCTACGTTTGAGTCTCTTAAAGTCAAATTCGAAGATTTACACAAGTTTTGGGTTTTATTTTGTTCATTTTTTCTGGGAATTTACAACTAAATCCGAAACTTTTTGTGTACTTATCTCAAATGGATAATGCACATAAGGTGTTCGACAGAATTCCCCAATGGGCTGTTATTTTTTTTCTTCGAAAGCCTTGTCCACGTGGGTGCCACGTGATAAAAGCCATGAGTATCTTGCCGTTATGTTCGTTGGTTTTGCCTCTACAAATTTCTCTCTCAAGCAAAAAGAAATACTCTCGAGACCAAGAAAGCGAAAGGATCTTGAGAATCTTCAGTATGGATCACCATCTCGCGAAGGCTAATGATCTCTTCGTGAAAGGAGATCACATACATGCCTTGGAGATAATTGAAGATTTGATGGTACACCATACGGAACCAAAGGAATCACTCGTTCTTCATTTCGAACAAAGTAAAATCTTCATCAGACTAGCGAAGAGAACAGAGAACCCTGATGTTGAATTCGCATATGCATTGGCTGCTGTATCATGCGTTTCCGAAATTGGCGAGTTATCAAAATTCTGTGCATATGGACTCTACGGTTTAGCAAATCAGAGTGGGTCAGTACTGTATTACAAGATATTCTTGATGAAAGCAAACCAGTTTTTATCTATCCCTCTCCCAGAGCACCTAATGGAACAGAAGAAGGGACTAGAGAGTTTAATCAAAAAGGTAGAGCTCAAGATCGCTGAATCCAAGACTTCTCCTTTAAAGAAATGTGAGTCAGAGGTTTTGGAGTCAAAGGTTTGCGAGTCAAAGAATAATCCAGACCCGTTGAAGAATGAGAAGAAAGAATTGAGGTCGTTTTGGTTGAGATTGGATGTTAAGAGCAAAAGGGACTTTATGAAAGTAAGTGTTGAAGAGCTTTTAAGGTTTACCAAGGGAGTACATAACAGAGAAGGACTAGAGGTTTTGGAAGAAATTCTCAGTTCTGCTAGGAAAGACAAAAAATTCTCAGTGTTGAAGAGCTTTTAAGGTCTAATAGTGGATGGTCAAAAGAGTGGCCTTTAGCTGTAGACGAAGAGCGCAGTAAGTTACTCATGGAAATCAAATCTCTCCTTACGTCGATCCGTGACCATAAAGCTCTCTCCTCTAGCATTCGAAACTGGCTGATAAGTTTTCTGGTTAGACATCTTGGAAATTTTGAAGTTTCCGAAAAGAAGTTTGATGAGTTTCACCTAGTGAAAACACCTCAGAGTATCTGTTTTTTGGAATGTCATGATCTCATTCACATCCGAGACTTTCTAAAAACCATTAAGTGTGAAAGGGATGATGGTACAGATCTGGTTTGCAGAGCAGTGGACAGTTTCTTGGATCGTACTCGAGTTAAAGAAAAGATCGACTTTGACTCTAAGTTTTCAGTTCTGCTACTGGATAAAAGGCTGTTGAAAAGCATTGATGCTTCATTCGATGATGAAGGGACAATCAGTTTTTTTTATCCCAACAATCACTACGCCGAGGCTCATGCTAAGGGGGATGATATCATATCCTGGTTAATAGACTACTCTTCAGTAGATAAGATCTTTCCAAGACCTATCATTGAATACAATCTTGATATCTGGGTGGCTGTTCTGAGAGCTGTTCAGTTTACACTTAGAACTTTGGGAACCAAATATGCGAAGAAAGTGCAGGTCTTAGATTATGATGTAGCTCTTACTGTCGTTGAGAACTTTTGTAAGAGCGAAGATGAAAGAAGAAGGAATCTTCAGGAAGAGCAATGGAACAGATATGCATCTCTTCTATGCGATAGATGTGAAGAGAGTGCCCCCGTAAATTCCCTCAGTACAAAATCACTCTTGTGTGCTGTACGAGATGTTCTGGAAGGAGCGTCGCATCCGACATATGATTTCCTTCATTTAGAAGATTGCCTGCATCGCATACGTGAGCATAAAACTCGCAGTGATGATTTAGTGATGAACTCCATACACCATCTGAAATCAGTGGTCACCCAGAAGGTTCATTCGTGATTCGAGTATTCATTAACAACAGAATAACATAATATTCTCCATCTAAAAGTATCCACATGACTTGCAGGTTCTGCTAATGGATTCAAAGATTCTGCTGATTGATGATTCAAGGACTAGATTGCTAGACAAACTCACAAGGCTTTCTGTTTTTGACAACCGCACTTATATGCTTCGACTGCTGAAACCTTTCTTGCTGGTTGGTTTAAAACTTTGGTTATACATAGAGAGCTTTCATTTTCTGTCTAATTTCGTTTTTGATTTTTGATTTTATGTTATTATGTCTCTTCTCATGTAGAATGAAATTGTAAATATGGAAGTTAAACCCAAGTCAGATGCAGCAATTGCAGACTTTTTACTCAAGGAGGAGAAAAAGTCACAGTCAGAGAAGAAGAATAAGCAAAATAAAAACAGTCAGGTATTTGTAGTTCTAAGTTCTCTATTTGCTTCTCTGATTTTTCAGTTAATCGGTTGTAAGAATGAATGCTTTCTTTGGCGCAACAGAGAACTTCAACAAGCACGTCTAGACCCCTTGATAAGATTGTTGAACAGTAAGTACTTCAAGAGTCTTTTTTGCTTGTTGATAAATTGTTTTTGGGATTTTTCTGAGCAAAACGTGTTCCTTACATGTCCAGTGAATCTTCTGTCAAACTTGAACTGGAAAAGACATCTCCACCACTAGAAACGGTGGAAGAAGAATCTATGGAACAAGAAGAGACTCTTGCAAGTGATAGGGGTGGATTGGATATTTCGTCCAACACTGACAATCAAGAGGAAGCTACTATAGTTGACCATGGTTGTAAAAGAGCTTTGCAATTGACCAATAATTTGAATTGTTTTGTTTTTGCATAATTCTTATTTCTTTCATTGGCCATCTTCAAGATATGCAAAACATGCTGGGAGAAGATTCACTGCCGGATCCTTTGGAGTCAGCGCTTGGAGGAGCTGCAACCATATACAATTATGCGTTTGACATGACGCTGAAGGTAAAGCAGTTACCGACAGAAACAAAGTTCAATATCTAGACTCTCGTCTTCAGCTTCCATATATTCCGTTTTGATAAGTTCACAAAATTATGTGGTATTGCAGGCCCTCTTGAACATTAAGGTTCTTAAAGAAGATTTAAAGAAAAATAGCGACCTGGAAAACCAAGTTCCTTGTGCGCTACAAAAATTCTTCACTACTTTTGGGTCAGAGGAGATAAAAAAGGAGGGAATCTTCAGTGTCCTCTTGATCGACTTGCTTGCTTCTGTAAAAGAAGTTATTCCCATGGTTTGTGTGGAGATGATAAGCTTTCAAATTATAATTTTTGTTTTTCAAAGCTTAGTTCTTATTTAAAATTATTCTGTTCTTATTCTTTTCAGTCGAGTGATGCTGCTGGGGTACTTGTAGACATCCTTGACCTTTGGCAGTGCTGGAAAAATCCAGAAAGAGAAAGCTTGGTGACTCACCTTTTTACGTTCGAGGAAAATGAAAGAATGAGTTGTACAAAATGCAGAAGAGAGACAAATGATCCAGAGAAAAGTGCTTATGGCATTGTTGTGGCTGCAGATTCAATCAGAGTACTGAAGGTATGTTTCTTTATTATCGTATTTGTCTTCCTACAGAGGCTGGTATTTCCCTTTATGAAGCTGTTCTGTGTTTATTTATATGCAGTGTGCTTTTGAGCATATGAAGTTTGTTGATATCCTTAAGCTGATCGGCATGGAAAATAAAATGTTATGTGACATTAAAACAGAAGGCTGTGGGAAGGCAAACTTTGTTCAGCACACTATCACTAAATGCCCGCCTATTTTCACAATCGGTAAGTTTTGACCACCATTATTGTGATTAGTGATGTTAATATGGATTTTAGTTTTGTGGGTTTTTAGTGGGCCTTTGGTATAATTAAATGTCCATTTAGATCAATATAGATCAATAGAAGTTTAATGGATTTAAATAGGTACCTTATTAAAACCCACTAATTAAATGGTTTTTACATTCTAATAAGTGGGCACCCAATTAAACCCATTTACATTTTAAAAAAAAATTATTAGAAATTAGGAAAACATATTTTTGGCAGAAAATACGAAAATGCGTTTTTGGCGGGAAAATTACGAAAACACGTTTTTGGCGGGAAAATTACAGAAAACGCGTTTTAGGCGGGAAAATTACGCGTTTCTGGCGGGAAAATTACGGAAAACGCGTTTCTGGCGAGAAAATTACGAAAAATGTATTTTGGCGGGAAAATTACGGAAAACGCGTTTTAGCGGAAAAATTATGGAAAATGCGTTTTGGCGGGAAAATTACGAAAAACGCGTTTTGGCGGGAAAATTACAGAAAATGCGTTTGGCGGGAAAATTACGGAAAACGCGTTTTGGCGGGAAAATTACAGAAAATGCGTTTGGCGGGAAAATTACGGAAAACGCGTTCCTGGCGGGAAAATTACGGAAAATGCGTTTTGGCGGGAAAATTACGAAAAACGCGTTTTGGCGGGAAAATTACAGAAAATGCGTTTGGCGGGAAAATTACGGAAAACGCGTTTTGGCGGGAAAATTACAGAAAATGCGTTTGGCGGGAAAATTACGGAAAACGCGTTCCTGGCGGGAAAATTACGGAAAATGTGTTTTTGGCGGGAAAATTACGGAAAACTCGTTTTGGCGGGAAAATTACGGAAAACGCGTTTTGGCGGGAAAATTACGGGAAACGCGTTTATGACGGGAAAATTACGGAAAATGTGTTTTTGGCGGAAAATTACGGAAAACGCGTTTTGACGGGAAAATTACGGAAAATGCGTTTTTAGTGGGAAAATTACGGAAAACCCGTTTTGGCGGAAAAAAACAAAATCATATATGATTTAAATGGGTGTAAATGGGTAAGTGTAAACTAAACGGTTCTAAATGGGTAGCCTATTAGACCCCTAAACTAAACGGGTCTTAACGGGTTTGGGGTCTAAATGGGACGGGGTCTAAATGGGGTGGGTTTACCCATATTAACATCACTAATTGTGATCTTATGTACACATTTCAATGTATTATGCTTATGAGTAAAAGAATGTTGGTGTTTTGTGGGTTTGCAACATTAGTGTTAGAATGGGAGAAGAGTGAAACTGAAAAAGGAATATCTGAAACAACAAAGGCGTTGGAGTGTGAGATAGATATCAGCAGGCTATACGAGGGGTTAGAACCAAACACTATCTACCGGCTTGTGTCAATGGTAAAAACAGGGTCACACATCCTTCTCCTATATGTTCTCTGTTACAGCATTCAACGAAGATTCACACCAGTTTTTGGTTTTCTTTTGTTCATCTTTCCCGAGAAGTTACCACTAAATCGAAACAGCTACGTGTACTTATCTGAAACGGATAATGCACATAGGGTGTTCGACTAAATTCCTCAATGCGCAAAATTGGGTCTATATTGTCACGTGATAAAAGCCAGACTCTTCATCTCCTAGCTGTTATGTTCGTTGATCTTCCCGCCTCTACTCTTACAAAATTTCTGGTTCTGTATTGTATTACAAGAAATGTTTGGAGAAAGCTAAACAGGCTTTATCAGTCATTCAAGGAGACGATGCGGATTCTATTGATGTAAGGATGTTGCGGAAAGAACTAAAGGAACAGTGGAAGGGAATGGAGAGTTTAATCGAAAAGGCAGAGCTCAAGATCGCTAAATCCAAGACTTCTCCTTTAAAGAAATGTGAGTCAGAGGTTTTGGAGTCAAAGGAAAGTCCAAAACCGGTTAACAATGACACCAAAGGAGCGTTGAGGAAGAGAATTTTAAGATCAAAAGAGAATTTTTGAAAGTAAAGGTTGCAGAGGTTTTAAGCTCTTTCAAGGGACGAGAGGCTTTGGAAGCAATTCTCGCTTCTGCTAAGGAAGACAGAAAATGGACATTCTGGATGTGTCGAACTTTATGTTCGAAAAAGTTTTCTAGTGCTGAAGAATGTAGGAAACATCTTGAGCAGAAACATGATGCAGATTTTAAACCTTCTTCTGAAAAGGATGTGGTCAAGGGGATAGGGAAAGACTGGGCTCGTAAGATTACGGCTGGAGCTTGGGAACCAGTGGATGCAGTAGCAGCCGCTGAAATGATGAAGGACCCGCTTGCAGTTCCGAAAACGTTTAAATCTAATAGTGGATGGTCCAATGAATGGCCTTTAGCTGTAGACGAAGAGCGCAGTAAGTTACTCAAGGAAATCCAATCGCTTCTTATGTTGATTCGTGACCATAAAGTTCTCTCCTCTAGCATTTGAAACTGGCTGATAAGTTTTCTGGTTAGACATCAATGTTTTTGATCCAAAAGTCCACTACGCCAAGGCTAATGCTCAGGGAGATGATATCATAACCTGGTTAAGTGACTACGTTTCAGTAGATTATATCTTTGCCAAATCTATCAGGGAACACAATCTTGATATCTGGGTGACTGTTCTGAGAGCTATTCAGTTCATATGTAGAACTTTGGGAACCAAATATGCAAAGAAACTGCAGGTCTTAGATTATGATGCAGCTCTTACTGTTGTTGACAACTTGTGTAAGAGCGAAGATGAAAGAAGAAGGAATCTTCAGGAAGAGCAGTGGAACAGATATGCATCTCTTCTATGCGATAGATGTGAACAGATATGCATCTCTTCCATACAACTTAAATCAGTGGTCACCCACAAGGTTCATTCATGATTTGAATATTCATTAACTACAGAATAACGTAAAATTGCCTATCTAAAAGTATCTACATGACTTGCAGGTTCTGCTAATCGATTCAAAGATTCTGCTGATTGATAATTCAAGGACTAAATTGCTAAGCAACCTCACCAGGCTTTCTGTTTTTGACAACCGCACTTATATGCTTCGAATGCTAAAACTTTTCTTGCTGGTTGGTTTGAAACTTTGGTTAAATACAGAGAGCTTTCATTTTCCGTCTGATTTGTTTCTCATATGATATTATGTCTTTTCTCATCTAGACTAAAATTATAACTATGACGGTGGAACCCAAGTCAGATGCAGTAAAAGCAGATTTTTCACTCGAAGAGGAGAAGAAGTCGGGTCCGAAAAAGTCACAGTCAAGGAATAAGAAAAAAAATAATAACACCAAGGTCTTTGAAGTTCTTAATTCTCTATTTGCTTCTCTGAATTTTTCGGTTAATCAGTTGTAAGAATGAATGGTGTTCATGGCGCAACAGAGAACTTCAACGAGCATGTCTAGACCCCTTGATATGATTGTTGAACAGTAAGTACCTCAAGATTCTTTTATGCTTGTTGATAAATTTTTTTTGGGATTTCTCTGAGCAAAACGTGTTCCTTACATGTCCAGTGAAACGGTGGAAGAAGATTCTATGGAACCAGAAGATACTCTTGCAAGTGAAATTTCATCCAACGCTGACAATCAAGAGAAAGCTACTGAAGTTGAACATGGTTGTTAAAGAGCTTGCAATTTACGAATAATTTGAATTGTTTTGTGTTGAGATGCATAATTCTTATTTTTTTTCATTGGCCATCTTCAAGGTACGCAAAACATGCCTGAAGAACCTTTGGAGTCATCAGCGCTTGGAGGAACTGCAGTCATGTACAATTCTGCTTTTGACATGGCGCTGAAGGTAAAGCAGTTACCAACATAAACAAAACTCAATATCTAAACTCTCTATTTTCTTCTGCTTTGATATTTCTTACCCCCTTATTCTCTTTGATAAGTTCACAAAAACATGTGGTTATTGCAGGCACTCTTGAACATTAAGGTTCTTACAGAAGATTTAAAGCACAATGGCGACCTGGAAGAACAAGTTCCTTGTGCGCTACAAAAATTCTTCACTGCTTTTGGGTCAGAGGAGATATAAAAGGAGGGAGTCTACAGTGTCCTCTTGAGCGACTTGCTTGCTTCTCTAAAAGAGGTTATTCCCATGGTTCGTGTAGAGATGATAAGTTTCTTCAGCATGGTATTATTATTTTATTTTTTTCAATAGGCTTAATTGTTATTTAAAAGTAATTCTATTTTTACTCTTTTCAGTCAAGTGGCTGAGGTACTTGTAGACATCCTTGAGTTTTGGCAATGCTGGAAAAATCCAGAAAGTGAAAGCTTGGTGACTCGCCTTTTTACGTACGAGGAAAATGAAAGAATGAGTTGTAGACAATGCAGAAGGAAATCAAATTATCCAGAGCAAAGTGCTTATGGCATTGTTATGGCTGCAGATTCAATCAGAGAACTGAAGGTATGTTTCAATTATTTCCCTCATTGTGTTTTTCTACAGAAGCAGGTAGTTCCCCTTGTAAAGCTGTTTTGTGTTTATATAAATGCAGTGTGCTTTTGAGAATATGAAGTTTGTGGATATCCTGAACAAGATCCGCATGGAAAATAAAATGTTATGTGACATTAAAATAGGAGGCTGTGGAAAGACAAACTTTGTTCAACATATTATAAGTAAATTGATATATTAGGATTTTAGCCTATTTTACCTATTGTTTTCTAGTCTTTTCGAGTCTTTTCTAGTTCTTTTTTGTCCTTTCAGGTTTTAGGAGGCTTTGGAGCATGAATTGAAGTTGCTGGAGCTATTTGGGGAAAAGGAGAAGAATTGGAGCAAAAAGAGACTTTTCACCCAGCGAGCACATGCTCCCAGCTGTGCGAGCACCTGCTCGGTCAGAAGCTCCAGAATTTGACCTAATAAATCTGAGGCCGCCCCTGCCAAGGGGGCCCACACAATCTCCTTTTAAATGAGTCAAAGAAAGTCCCTTTCTATTAGGGAGAAATCACTCTTTCTCATTATGAGGATTTTTGGAGATTTTTATTTTATTTGGTTATTTTGTATTTAAGAGGAGGATTTATTCTTCTCCGAGATCATCACGTTCTCTTCTTCTCCTTAACACTTGTTGCATTTCAATTGTTCCGATTTATTTCCTTCCTTCCGTGGACTACTTGTACAATCCAGAGGATCAATTCACGACATTTTTATTGGAGAAGAATTCTAAACTCTTACCTTTTTAATTATGAATTCTCTTTATTTGATTGTTGTGTTTTTCATCTCCATGTTTGAGTAGTCTATTAGCTAGGTTAAGGTTTCAATGGTGATTTAGGATTGTTTATGGCTGAGCAAATAGGACCAATTATTAATAAGTGCTCTAGGTTGCTAGAAAAAGTCATTGATGAGCAATCGGTGTGTAACCAACGACAATTGATTGTTACCATCGATTGTGAACAAATTGAACCAATTCATTAATGCTTGTCTGCATCATTACTAAATCCAAACGACAGTTTAGGCATTTAGGTTGCTGGATAAAGATATTGATACATCACAACAGTGGAGCAATATTAAATTTATGTTTGAGTTCTAGACCGCATTTAATTAATTCCTGAATAGTTGCTCAGTCCATAATCTGAAATCACCGGAGAATCACCTTGACCTAGTGCTTGTTTTATTGATTTAAATACCGTTTTATCATTTTGTTATATCGAGCACCTGCTCGCTGCGAAATCTTCAACCAAAACCATATTTTCGTCTTAGCTCAGTTTTGTTCCTATAAATTCGTAGTGTAATACTTGGTCCTTGTGGATTCGATCCCTAAATTACTACTTCGTTTGTTGTGCACTTGCAGTAGATTTTTTTAGGGTTAAAACTTAGCACATCATAAATGCCCACCTATTTTCACAATCGATAAGTTTTGGCCACCGTTATTGTGATCATATGTACTCAATTCATTAATTAGACTTATAATAATTCAATGTTGGTTTTTTGTGGGCTTGCAACGTTAGTATTAGAATGGGAGAAGAGTGAAACTACAAAGGAAATATCGGAAACAACAAAGGCTTTGGACTGGGAGATAGATATGAGCAGGCTATACGAAGGCTTAGAACCAAACACTAACTACCGGCTTGTGTCAATGGTAAAAAATCTGAAAACAGGGTCACATATCATTGTTCTTCTGCATTTCTCTGTTACAGCCTCAGAATACATGGGATGTGATGCAGGTTGGTTGTGGTGAAGAAGAAGAACACATATGCCTAGCTTTTGAAAAAAACCGGTGGGTCAGTCTGAGACGTGAGTCTTTCAAAGAAGAGGTAAGAAGAAACAGTTGATCTTGGTCTTCCTTGTGTTGAACTGTGAATTTAGATAGGCCTGATATTTATTGATATATGTGTGGTGAGGCTATAAGGTTGTTGGTACTTTGAAGAGTGTGGTCAAATTTTGTGAAGATAGGAAGGTTCGGCTAGAGATTCTGTTTTATGAAGCTTCCCCATCTCCATGATCTAACAAGTGACGGAATTGTATCAACTTAGAAACATAGCATTGGTGTCCAATTCATAACAAGTTTGTTCTCTGATCTATAATATGATTTGTGTGGGTGTAAATTACTTTGGAGTTTTAATCACATTTCTCGGCTTGGGTTCCTTTGGAAACTACATTTGTTTCATGTCTTCCACATACATGATGACACATTACTTCTTGTCTTACAAAATTGCATTATTTCACCCAATCTCCCTTTATTTTATATCCAAAAAGGAAGCATGCAAAGAAATCTCCCAAAGACTACAACATGGAATTATACATATAGCCGGTAAAGAAGATTGAGTGTAATCCAAGGCTTGTTACTTAGTAAGAACCAAAAATCCTTGAACAATAAACCCAAATACAAAAATAAGCAATAATCTACAAATTTGTCTAGTTTTGGATAACTCAAAGTGGATTTGTGCAGTTTTAAATTATAAATTATATTTATCATTTATTTATCATTAAATTATTACCGAAGATCTCATATCCTTTTTTTGGTAAAATGTTAAATTTAATGCCATTTTAAAATTTTTGACATATATTTATCTTCTCAATGAATATATAAAACATATAATTCAAATTTTTTTATCATGACTCTTATCTTTTGTAATATTTTTTTCCATTTCTGATATCATAGAGACATTTTTTTATTAATATGAAAGCTATAGATTATTATTAAAATTTGAGTTATTTTCATTTAACGCTTCTAAAAATTTTATAGTCAGAACTCAGAAAATTTGTTTCTAAATGGGCCTTAGGCCCAAGTTTTGATTTCTCAAACGTACGCACGGGCCTGGCGATTTCTCACAACAATACACTCTATTTCTTCTCTTTTCGTTTCCTACGAAGTCCTAATTTGATTTATCGCGTCTGCTGTTTTCTCTTTTGGTCATAGAGGTTTTCAACACTGAATTCTGTAGATTTAATGGGGAAGAAGGAGAGCGAGATGTCTGCAATGGAGATCGACGATCCCAAATCTGAAACTTCTGATCAGATCCTTCCTAAGTTCTCGATCAATGGTTCGTATCCATCTTTACCCAATTTCCTGATTTCGTATGTGTTAAAGCCTAAATTCATTCCCAGATACTCGAATTTTCCTTACGCGAATCTCGAATTTGTCCATTGTTGAACCGTAAATTTTCATTGGTGTGGGTTTATATATTATGGGTTTTCTAAGTTTTTGAATCTATGTAACATTGCATTTGGATTTTCAGTTTTGCAGCTGATGAAAACTTCTCAAGCGCAACATGGATTGCGTCATGGTGACTATGCTCGTTATAGGTATTGATTTGAAACCCTAAGCTTTTTTTTCTTAATTTATTATAAAAAGGATAATTTTGTATCATCTGTGTTATTTTGTGGCTGTGTAGGAGATATTGCTCAGCACGGTTGAGGAGGCTATACAAGTCCTTGAAATTTACTCATGGCCGTGGTAAATACACTCGACGAGCTATACTTGAATCAACCGTCACTGATGTTAGGTATTTATCAGTCACTTCCTTGCTTTAGTTGAACATAAAAGAAAGAATATGAAGGCTTAGTTGTTGCTTCCACTAGAAATGAATAAGGGATTTTGTTCTACTGACATGCTTATAATTGGGTTGAATGCTATGTGTTGTTTCTTTGAAATAGGTTTCTTCATGTGGTTTTCTATATGGCGGAAAGAGCATGGAGCCATGCAATGGAAAAAAGACAGCTACCAGATGGGCCTAATGCACGACAACGGATATATTTGATTGGTAGGCTAAGGAAGGCAGTTAAGTGGGCTACGCTTTTCTCAAGTCTGTCCTCTATTAAGGCAGATTCCAGGACATCTCTGGAAGCTGAGGTAATTTTGTAACCCCAAATGCTACATAATATATCTATTGCGTTAAAAGGAAGGAGAGATTACCTCTGTTTTAGGCTTTTAGCTTAGCTGTTTGGTGTGAAACTTTTGAGTACTTAACAAACTTATGATACGAGTCTTTATGCTTGATCCTACTGCTATATAGGCATATGCATCCTATATGAAGGGTACTCTGTTGTTTGAGCAAGATAAAAATTGGGAAACTGCCTTGGCATGTTTCAAAAACGCCAGGTTTGTCTTTGTTCAATATTGTCATTTTGCTATTCATGTAGCACTTGTTTCTTAAAATTATCCCCCGTTGCAGAGCTGTGTATGAGGAACTCGGAAAATATGGCGATCTAGAGAACCAAGTTCTTTGCCGGGAACGGGTTGAGGAGCTTGAGCCTAGTATTCGATACTGCCTACACAAAATTGGCAAATCAAACTTGCAGACATCTGAACTTCTTCAGATTGGTGAGATGGAAGGCCCTGCTTTGGATCTTTTCAAAGCAAAGATAGAGGTACTTATATGATTTTCACAATAAAAAATATCTGTCAGCTTCACCACCAAAGCAAGGCAGTAACTTAAGAGTCTGTTTAGATTTTCCATCTGCTGTTAGCGACTTAGAGTCTCACTTTGGATCTGTGACTAATACACATGAATACAAAATAACCTATATTGCTCACTGTCACGTAGGCTGCTATGGAAGAGGCCAGATCTCAACAAGCTGCATCTCTTACAGAGTTTAATTGGCTTGGCTACAGATTTCCAGTTTCCAACCCAAAATCTCGGGTTTCTATTTTAAAAGGTTTGACTAACTTTTCCCTTAATCCTCTTTTTGAAGTACTTTATTATGCTGAGAAATTATGTCTGGTAGCATAGTCCTAGATCTGGGAAAAGTTTGGTTTACACTGTTATGCGTTACCCTATTAATATAACCTGCCTTTATAGAACCTTGAACACCTCTCTGAGGCACTTATTCTTTGTTCCTTGTTCAGCCCAGGAACTTGAGAAGGATCTACAGGGTCCAACAGCAGAATCTCTCCCTACAGAAAAAACGCTAACCATATTTGATAAATTATTCACTGCATATCATGATGCCAGGACCACCATACGCAGTGACTTGGTGAGTGTTTACAAGACAATCTCCTGATTTATTGATTGGGTTCAGTGGTTCACCAAAAAGGTTTACATTTTAAAGATTTTTGAAAGCGTAGGCAAGTTTGTTTGTCCGAAAGAGTAAAAGCATCTGTTTTTTTTTGGTGCATTGCTTTCCTTTGATTGATTTTACTAAGGCGCGTACTATTTTATAGGTAAGTGCAGGAAATGCTGAATCTGTTAAAGATGACCTAAATGGTCTGGACAAAGCTGTTGGAGCTGTGCTAGGACAAAGAACCATTGAACGGAACCAGTTGTTGGTTAAAATAGCAAAGAGTAAACTGAACAGGAAACGCGATGATAAAAATGAAAAGGTCACAAGGCCTGAGGAGCTTGTTCGATTGTATGACCTTCTATCACAGGTTACCACTGTTCACCTGTTTGTCTTCTTCTTTAAAAGTGGCTTTTCTTTGTTAACTATCGAGGAGACATCTCATGTGTTTCTTTTTTTCTCAGAATGTCGCTGATCTTTCTGATCTCATTAGCTCTGGAAGAGACAGGAAACCTGAAGAGATTGCCTTTGAAGAAGAGTGTCAGCGCAAAAGCTTGGCCTTCCGTGCTGAAAGGTTTAATTCTTCACCCACACTAATTGTATTTTTTACGGAGTTTCCTATTGAGTTGTGGGCTTCCTTTACCCTTTACTTGATCATAGCATCTTTGGTTAGAGTTAAGCTCCTCCAAGCTCTTTAACCAATCCTTAGCAATACTTAAAATTTATTCATTAGATTAGGAATCTGAATCTTGATTGAATTAGCTAGTGATATCTTCGGGAATCTCTTTCAGGTGCTTCTACTTGGCAAAGTCATATAGCCTAGCAGGGAAGAGGGTTGAAGCATATGCCTTGTATTGTCGTGCCCGATCCCTTGCTGAAGATGCCCTGGTTAAGTTTCAGAGCATAGCAAAAAATGATGAGGTATACTCTTATTTATTGGCCACTTCATATATGGTCAATTGATCATTAAATAGCAATACTATCATACTTTGTTCTCCGCATGTTTATAGGAGTATAGGAACGGTGCATGCTTGAGATAATGTTAAAGACGTTTCATATAATATTTGAGTAAAGGGATATTAATTTTGACCAAATTTTTTCAAACAATTCTCAGGCAACAATCCAGGAACTGAAGACACTGAGCAAAGAATGCAGAGCTAACAGTTGCATAGAACATGCGACCGGAATTATGGAGGAAGAGAAGGCACCAGAGAATCTGTCAAAGAAAATTTCAAATATATCACTAAACGATTCAGCCGCTAAGGTACAATCTCACTATCTTATCTTCTTGATTAGTGGCTGATGGTATAAAAATTATCATCACCTTCTTTATCGCCGCCTTACTTCTTCTAACATCTAAATACTCCTGGTGTCGGAAACTTATGTTTGATAAAAATCTTGCCCGATGTGATTAGCCGAGTAATTTCCTCAATTATCAAATTGCACTCTAATGGTTGTATTTCCTTCTCATATTTATATTATGTTAAACCAGGTGGAGAAATATCTGTTAGACAAACTCGATGTGTATGAATCTGCGGTTGGCGATTCAAACACGAAAACTGCCCCAAAGATTGAGCGGTTTCCACCTGCATTCCAATCAATACCGCGTAACCCAATCGTTCTAGACCTCGCATACTATAGCATCGACTTCCCAGATATCAAA
Organism: Draba incana; assembly: GCA_963576765.1. Taxonomy (NCBI): domain Eukaryota; kingdom Viridiplantae; phylum Streptophyta; class Magnoliopsida; order Brassicales; family Brassicaceae; genus Draba; species Draba incana. The sequence continues at coordinate 45,788,038 of OY755205.1, forward strand.
AACAGGATGACGAGAGTGCGGAGAGGACTCATTAGCCGTCTATGGGGTTGAAACTACAACATCATTCAGTTTAAAAGAATCTCTGATTCAGTTTCCCTTTTTTTTACCAGACTCAGAAACTTCTTGTTGCTCTTAGCTTCTAAAATACCAGGGAAATGCATGAGATTTTATTTTGTCAGAGTTTTCAGAGAATCACATTTTAGACCAAGGACTACATTTTACTCTTACTGAGGATACTTGAAATTTTGAAAATATAGACATTTTATTGTTATATGAGTTCTTTTTGTCATATAATGATTTAAACGTCACATACTCGCATTCCTCGAGCTTTGGAGAAAATATTGGAAGCCATGGTTCGATCTAGAACCTTTAAGGAAAATCAAATAAATTATAGTGCTACGTTGTGATTTTTTAAATTAAAAAATAATTTATTTAAATCCGATGATTTGATTAGTAGAGAAGAAGAAGAGAAGCGGGATATTCGTGAGAAACAAAAAGTGTTCCTTGCTCCTAATTAGTTTCTGACACGTTTAATTAGGATGCTTCTCCTCTCGTAATTTTCAATTTTAAAAAGTCAACTACTTTGGATTTCCTCTTAAAGTTATTTGAAGTAAATAAGTTACCCTAATTGGACTCGTGAAATCTATGATGATGATTCATGCCTGTGACTTCATTAATCAACCCTAGCCTACCAATCAACTCATTTAATAAACAATTAATTAATCAATCTCAAGTGTTTGTCAAGTTATTTCTACTTTCAATTAGGGGATTTTTCTGAAATTATTATCTAAAAAAAAGATTGATTATTCCTTCCAACACGTAGAAAAATGGTGGGGTTAGTGTATTTTAATGTGATTTTGCTGTACCATAATATTTATATAATTTCCCTTAAATTTTTGGTTAGTTTATTAACCATTTTTTTTGTTTGTATATAAAAAATGACAGGCATGGAAGGTTTCAAGGTTTTTGCACACGATCACCACAACAAAGAGTATACTACCTTCTTTTTTTTTTGTTTTTTTCTCGATCGCACGATCTTTCCCTCATTTTCCGCCCATTTTCCCACTTCTCATCCAACCCTAATCCCCAAAATTAGTTTTCATTTCTCCAAAAAACACAAAAACATTTTACGTTTTTTTTTTTTGGCTTTTTTTTTTTGGAACCAAGGAAAAATAAAACAAACACCGTGATTAGCTCTTCCCGTGTCTCCGGTAACCGGGATTTCCA